>VZTY01015800.1:18351-167751 GCA_013400935.1 Turnix velox
CCACAGCTTAAAAACACAATCACAACTTGAACATAATGTGAGGGTGCACAGAAGCAGGAACTGTATTTGTAAATCCGAGAGATGTCTTCTAGTTCTTTGCCGTTAGAGTGTGAGTAGCAACAATTACTCAATTTTTAATCTACTTAATCCAAGCATTTATTTTTTAATCTACTTAACTTATTTTTTAATCTACTTAATTATATACGTAGTATACGTATATAATTTTAATTTCTTAACCAAAACAGCAAGTAGCAGAGCAGATCTTGCTAAAATCTGAATATGAGACTTACTATGTTGATCTTATGAGTGTGTCATGTTAGTTTGTCAAGTAACTGACTTCAGCTACACAACTTAATCTTTTAACAGTTCTTTGCAATTTCAAGACTGAGCATCCTGTGGAGTGTTTCATTATTTCACCTCAGGCTGACATCAGACTGAAACTAGACAGGTGTGAAATTCCTCCATCCTATTTTTACTTGTTAGCATACCAATATTTTTTTTTTTCAAATCACTTCTCCAGAATTTTCTTACTAATCAACAACTTTAAAAAAAGAATTAAAATGTGTTGAAAAAACATTTTTTTAGGATCTAAGCTATGAGTACTAGCTTCTCAATACCTGAAGGGGGCTACAGGAAGGCCGGGGTAGGACTTTTTAATAGGATATGTGGTGGCAGAACTAAGAATAATGGATGTAAGTTGGAAGAGGGGAAATTGAGGCTGGAGAGAAGAAATAAACTCTTTCCTGTAGGGGTGATGAGACACTGGAAGATGATGCCCAACGAGGTTGTGGATGCCCCCTCAATCCCTGGAGGTGTTTAAGGCACTGAGCAACCTGGTCTGGTAGGGGGTGTCCTTGCCCATGGCAGGGGGGCTGGAACTAGATGATCCTTAAGGTCCCTTCCAACACAAACCATTCTATATGATTACCAAAGCCCAATGATTTTAAAATACTTTGTTCCAGCAGCTTTCAACAGTACATCTAGAATGATTATCTGAAGAGAGTATCGCTATGAATGCTTTTTTGATGTGAACAATACCATCTTCTTTTGGTAAAGGGAGGAAAAGAAAATAATAAACATTTAACTTTAGTCTCATCATTGACTTTGGCTCCGCTTTATCTACTTACAGATTGAAAGCATTCCATCTTTTCAAAATCTATTCTAAATCTTTCATGCATTTATTTGCCCTTCTTAATTCATACTTTAAGTCTATTGGCCATTAACAGAAAGCACTGCTGCTTTCCTTATGAAATCTGTATGATTTTCAGCTATTAATTTACAGTTACCAATATTCACCTTTTTTGTTCTCTTGTATTCCAGTTATTTTCACTTTAACAAGTTGCATTTAAGTTTTTAACCTCTTTTCTCTACTTGTTCTAGTATTAAGCTACACAATCTTCACTAAAGAAAACAGTAGCCATTTTGCATCCTGTTACCACTCACCACAGAGAGATAACAAGAGTGATAAGAGAATGGTGAGTAAAATCCTTCACAATTGCATAAATAACAGATTTCATTTTGTAACCTAAACAGAGATAATGACTGCGATGGCTTCTCAGATTAAAAACACTGATAATTAATAACTGTGAGATTTGGGCTTGCTTCTCTTGAGCAGAATGCATGTTTATGCTTGTGGGTATGGCCTGAGGAAGGTGTGCAGCAAGTGTGGGCCTAAAAAATACACTGTTGACCATCATCACACACTTTCTCATCTCTCACAAACCATCCACTAGTGGCCCATGAACCACAGCTTGAGCAACAGTGTCCAGGAGATGATTTCATGGCCTATTGTGAAGGACAACTGCTGCCCCAGTGTTAAGACATCAGTCTATGAAGACTTGCAGTTAATTTTTTTTTCATGGGCTGAACAGCAGTTCTGAAATATTTAGTGCTATTTTTGTGATCATCTCTGTCCACTGAGTACAACAATTGAGCTCAGCACGCAGCAGCTGTCCTAGCAGCAATACTGGCTGGGCTGAGAGCCCATTCACAAACAAGTCATTCCAGTTCCTCTTGCTCAACACTAAGCTTCTTAAATACCCAGTAAAAGAATTTTCCCCCATCAAATTGTACGCTGCCTCAACACTTTTACAAAGACAGAACTTCTTAAATTCTTTGCAATCTTTTTGTTGTTAAGCTATCACAGATGAAAAGAGAAAACCTATCCACATAAAAATTATTTCCTATTAAGATATTGTGTTCTGTAAATAACAAAAATAATCAAAATTCCACAAAAAATTATTTGCTATTATTATTGTTATTTCTATTTTCTGCCTTCAAAGAAAGAACCTTCAATTGGAATCTACTGATCACTTCTATTTGCCAACATCCTGCATTTTCCAAAATTGTGACTCATTAGCTCCCTGTCAGATTTTGAGTTTGAAAAAAGATTGCACCATTCTCCCTGCTCTAGTGTTTCCAAAGTGGACTATGCATCTTCTGAGCACCAGAGCTCTCCAATAAATATAAGCAAAACCCACTGATCCACATTTTCCACAATTTTCCTTCACTGTCAGGTTCTCACGATGAGGATAAGAACAGATAATTCCAGCTGAACAGAAGTGATCCTTTTGATTTCCAGTCAAGATCTCTCTGTTCTTGTTTTCAACCAGCAGATTAGACTAACTCCTGATCTTATTCCCTCCTACTCTTACTTACAGCTAGACTTTCTCTCCACTATCCACTCTCCTCAAGCAGCTAGCTTTTTCTCTATATCAAAGGATATATGAGACCTGTAAAAAAACCTCCATTCTCAAAGAAATCTCATGATGCCTCTTCAGCTCTTGCACTTTGCAGTTCCTCTTCCCTGCTTAAATATTCAGCCTTGCTCCTCTGCCCTACCACATAAACAATGAGCTATTACCACACAGGGACCTCAGAGCTGATTAGAGAGAGCTTGGAGACACATTCTCTGCACTCTGACCTATTCCATTTGGCTTGGCAAGGAAACCTCATCATGACAGCTAAGTAATCCAACTTCCACCAAAGAAACCTTCCCAGATAGCTGGATCACATCTGTCTCTCCTCTCTGCAATCAGATACAAAGGCTTCAAGGACAAATGAAGTCCCCAGTTGTTTCTTGTTTGTTTCTGAGGGCATTTGGTGGTGTCAGTGACCTCTGGAGTGTTGGCTTTCTAGCTTTTTCACATTGCCATATCTCTAAAAATATTCCTTGAGGCAGTTTCCCATGTGGAATAATTATACATAGTAAATTTACAATTTTTTTCTTAATTACTTCTAATGAGCTATCTCAGTGATTAGGGGTGACAATGCAAACATTATGCTTTGCAAGAAAAGGGGTGTGTTAAAAATGGCAGACAGGAACCATTTAGAGGAGGAGGAAGTTCAGAACAGTGAAAGAGGCAGATAGGAGGGGAGAAGAATGGTAAAATATATTGAAACCTTTCCATAGAAAATCCAAGTAATGAAAGAGTAGAGGAAGAGAACCTGAATAAAGTCAGGATAAGAAAGCACAGAAGTGCCTGGAGCTGTGCTAAAGGCAGCACAAACAGTCTGAAGCTAGAATCATTTCGATGGCCTTTCTGATCACTGAGTCCAGTCATTAACCTAATGCGGCTAAGTCCACTACTAAACCATGACCTTAAGCACCATGTCTTTCCATCTTTTAAATACCTCCAGGGATGGTGACTCAATCACTTCTCTGGGCCTGTTAGAAGATTTGCCAACCTTTCCAATGAAGAAATTTTTTTTTATATCCACCCTAAACATCCCCTAGAGCAACAATTTCCTTTTGTCCTTAACACTTGTTATCTGGGAGAAGAGACTGACTCCACCCTCAGCTCTCTACAACCCTCTTTAAGGCACCTGTAGGGAGCAATAACATCTCCCTCAGCCTCCTTTTCTCAAGAGAAATAACCCCTTATCCATTCCTCATGAGACTTGAGCTCCAGACTCTTTCCCAGCTTTGTTCCCCATCTTTGGATATGCTCTAGCACATCAATGTGAGGGACCCAAGCTATCAAATATGTAGACTATATCAAGTTAGGGGTATCACTAGCTGTTCTACCCCATCTCCCACCGATCTAAGAAGATAGAAAGCAGATGGAAAAGGACAGGACACATTCAAGAAATGCAACAAAGAGAATAACTGAGTGGAGGGGAAGGATCACCTTCCTCATCCTGCTGGCAATGCTTTTCCTAATGCAGCCCAAGATACTCCTGACTGCCTTTGCTTCAAGGGCATGTTGCTGGCTTATGGTCAACTGTTGTCCTGCAGGACCTGTCAGTGTTTTTCTGCAAAGCTTCTTTCCAGCTGGTGGGTCACCAGCACGTAGTATGAGGTTATTCATTTTTGTATTAAAACTTTAAAAATTATGAATGACTTTAAAAATGTTTAACTGTATATTTAATTTGCCTTAGGTGGTTGGAATGTGGATTATTGCACTTTATCTCCTTGGCACAGTAGCAGGTGAGACACAGTATCTATATAAACTAGCACTAGATGGTGAATTCAGATGAAATATATAGGAGAGATTATGACTGGTATTTTCCTTGACACTGAAGTTGTAGCACAATTTGTACCACTGCAAGACAATGTCTATTAATGTTCATAGAACTGATGTTGAGTGTCCCTGCTCTGTTTAAATTTTAACATTAAGAATACAAGAGACATAACTCTATGCTGACAAGTCATACAGAAAATCAGTCATGTCCTACTTCCATTTACATGATTTATCTTTACATGACTGCAGTATACACAGAGCTGCTCAGCAACAGGGTCACAGTAGACAATTCTAAAACAAAAGTTGAGCATAAGCGAGCAGGAGACTCATTACATCTAGAAAAATCTACTATATTGAAAGCAACAATCATTTAATTCGTAATATAAGGTTGCTATGCAGATATCCTTCATCTCTATCTACAGAGAAATAATGGTTTGGAGTAGGAATCACTTCTTACAAGACTTTAAAATAAATTTAGTTAATCATTCAAAATGAGACAAATTTGAAAGTGACAAAATTATGTCAAAACAGATTCTGGGCCTTTACTTGGTTTAGTCTCAAATTTCTTGGTTCCCTGCTTCAGGCAACATCCACTAAGGAATCATAAAATCAGAGTTGGAAGGGACCTTCAAGGGTCACCTAGTCCAACCCCTCTGCAGTGACAGAGACATCCTGCACTAGATCAGGTTGCTCAGAGTCTCAGCAAGCCTGGCCTTGAATGTCTCCATGGATGGGGCCTCCACCACCTCTCTGGGCAACCTGCTCCAGTGCCTCACCATGCCCATGGTGAGGAACTTCTTAATGTCTAAAATAAGGGAATGAGTCTCATTTTTAAAACAAGTAATAAAATTTTGAGTTTGCTACTCTTCAGTCTCTTCTAATCTCAAATACATCCTCAACCATAAAAGAACCAGATACATAAACACATTTCTTCTACTCCAGGTAATGAAGTTTGCTACCCCAGGCTTGGCTGTTTCACAGATGACCCACCCTGGTCTGGGGTCCCAGGCAGACTTCTGACAGGTTTGCCTGACTCTCCAGAACATATGAACATCACCTTCTCTCTCTACACCAGAGAAACAGGAAATAACTCACAGGTGACATTTACTTTTAACATCAAGAAATTACTAAACCTACAAGTGTTTGTTAACATGTTAAAAAGTCTATGTCAGTCATCACAGACAAACAAGTCAGAGTGAGAAGATAATTTGAAGGTACATTAATGAAGGTACTTTTGAATCAAGCATGAAGAAACTGTAGGACAGAACAGTTTTCTTGGCAACAAGGACATGGGTTATAACCTTTGATGCAATTTTAGGTCTCAGATGAGTTAGGAGACTTGTTCAAATTAGAAGACTTCTGAGGGTTTGGACAGGAGAGCTAATATTGCTGTTCTACAGGGAAGCTATCTAGGAAGAAATTGTAACTTTTAAAACTTACTGACTTCATGTAACTTCCAGGCCCATATTCCACCTTGAAATATAAGTAATTTTAAATTCTTGCCTGTCTCTCTGCACCATGAAAATAAGAGAGAACTTCTTGAGTTGCTTATGCTCTAAAATACCTGAGAGCAACATGGAGGAATGAGCACAGGATCAGGAGCTGGGACCACATCACTCAGCAAATCCTCCTGAAGCTGCTAAGTTCCTTTGAGGCTGCCAACCCTTGTGTCCCCTGAGCTGTACAGAGATACTTAGAACTATGAACTATGATGTCATCACTGCTGTTTTAGACATCATGCCTTACATCAGTCCTGGTTTCCAGGCTGAGAATCCAGCTCAGGCTCTCTAAGGATGAGAGATCATACTTGTAATAAACTTTTATTATCTGCAGGGCAGGACATGTGAGAACAGAAGATAAACTCAGCATCAGGTCACTCAGCACTTGTGGTGTTGATAAGTCAAAATATATTTTATGCTGCTTCCCAGCCACTAAAGTTAAATGTTTCCATGATCTAGGGCATGGCCCAAGCTCACATCACAGACCTTGTATCTGTCTGAAAACAAAGCAGTCACACACTATCCTCAGAGGAAAATAAAAAACTAAGCAGCCTGCAGCAAGGAGCTAAGATCACCTTCACCCCTATTGCACACAGTTCCTAAATTAAATTCTTTTAGCCTTTCTGGAGTAGCTGATGAGAAAAACATGCACAGAAATGTTACATATCCAGAAAAAAGAATAAAAGAAAAGCTGTTATTTAGATGTAAAGCAGCACATTGAAACTGAAGGTCAGGTCACTAAAAGGGCAAGTTGAACCAGGAGATATGGAGCTGGTGAGCTGCTCCCTGGGGAAACTCATCTAACTCAGGCCAACATGCATCATGCAACACTTTTAGGTTGCTTCATATTCCACTTAAGCAGCTTCTTCCTCCATTAAGCAAGATAAATAAAAGGAACAGAAGCCACAGTTTCCTTGAAAAACACTGAGAAAGTCCCTGAGCTGAAAAAATCATAGACTGTCCATTTAAATTGGTCCTTTGTGTCCTACAGAGGGGATAACCTGGAAGTTTTTTCTTTTTTTTAATGTTTGAAAGTATGAATATATAAAAATCTTTCTCTTTTCCCCCTCCACACAGGTGATATCAGCAATAAACTCCTCAACCATCCCAAAGTCACATTTTTCCTCACGTAGGAATACCACCTTCATCATTCATGGATTTGGCAGCACTGGAAGAACTGGTTGGGTGGTAGAAATGTGCTTGGTATGAGAGAGTATCCTCTGGTTTCTATCTATCAGTGAGCATGATCTGTCAGTATCCTTTGGGCACTAATGTTCACCTTCCCTTAAGCAATTCATTAGTTAGTAGCAGATACCAACTTAGAAGTAAATTTCACAAAAGCCAAAATGTTCCTACTGTGGAAGATGCAGCACAGTCAAGGTTTGTTGGTCATCTGTGACAATGAACTTCTTTAGAGAGTTTCCAACTCCAACAGATCAGATCAAAGAAATAAACTGGACAGATGCCCCCAGCCTTTACATCAGTGTCAGAACATCAGATTCAACCCACCAATTCACAGCTTCTCCCTCTGGGAACAATTAAACCATTCTTTAGTCAAAAAGCCTTCCCAAGTTGTAAAACTCAAGTTTCCATCTATAAATACTGCTCTGAGTCATCACTATTCAATGCTAAAAAAAAATCCAAACCAGCAACAGAAAAATCCTTTTTCTCTTGATCACAGAGCACCATGAAAAAAATATTTCAAATAAGAAATATGGAAGCTATCACAGAACCAGCAGTGAACTCTGTCAATGACAGCCTTAGCTCTGATGGATAAGCAGAACCTACTCTAGTTTCTATGCCTTTCATATTGGCAGGGAAAAGGACAAGACCACCTCTGAACACTAAATCACAAATCTGCAGCATTATTTTTGTTCATAAATGGATGAAAATTTTTGATTTAGAATATTAAATTCCCCATTTTTTTAGGTGACAAGAAGCAGTAAATCTCTCTGCACCTCCCCTCTATAAACCATGTCTATGATTCACAGAGGAGAGGAGGGAATCCAGGATTTAAGGCACTGTCTTTTCAAGCTTCCATTTTCCTTGTCACAGAGCAAGGAGTGGAAACAAGAACTGAATCTTTCTCAGAGCTCAACTAAGCCTTAGTCACAGAAAGTTCTAACTGCAGACATTGGTATAGGATTATACAGATATATATCAGTATATATGATGTATTACTATATGATATTGATACGATTACATCAATATATGACAATACATGTTCTCTGCTAGACAGTGGCCAATGCACTTTTTTTACTGAAATAGAAACTTCCTATTCTGCCCCAAACATTCCCAGTCTGACACATCTCTTGCCATTTTAAATATCCTTGGGAAATAACTGAGGTAGGAATCTTTAATAAGATATGTGATGGGAGGACTAGAAATAATGGATGTAAATTGGAAGGGGATAGATTCAGCCTAGATATAAGAAAGAAATTCTTTACAGTGAAGGTAGTGAAACAGGCTGCCCAGAGAGGTTGTGAATGCTCCCTCTCTGCAGGTGTTTAAGGTCAGGCTGGACAAGGCACTGAGCAGCCTGATCTTGTGGGAGGTCTCCCTAACCATGGCAGGGGGATTGAAACTCGACGTTCTTTAAGGTCCCTTCCAACCCAAACTATTCTATGATTCTATAACTCTCCTTTCTATACAATTTAGTTAAATTACCAGTATCTCTCAAGGGGAGTCACACACTGTAGATAGCAGCTACTGTTCAGGTAGCTTTTACAATGATTTCAAACACATGTACAACTGGAGTATTAAGAAAAACCTTTTTATCAGTCAATATTTTACAGTCTTTCATAATCAATACATCTGGAATTAATGGCTTGTTACATTGTTTTGTAAGATGTGTGCTTCAGTGTGGTACAACTACAATGAAGAGCCTTGTTTAGTAAAAAAGGAGAAATTCCAGTACATTACCTTTTAACATTTATTCTGATTTGAGGTGAACTTCTTTTTATTATATTGCTTCCTGAAATACTTTGATTTTTGTTCCCACATCAGCTGCTACTGGAAGTGGAGAACATCAACTGCATTGCAGTGGATTGGAAAGAAGGTGCAAAAGGCACCTACGTCACTGCAGTCAACAACATCCGTGTGATTGGGGCTGAGGTTGCTTATTTCATAACCACTTTACAGGTAAAAGACTCAGTTTTACCACCTACAATTCTTAAGTGGATGCAGTGGGGTTGTGATGGTTGCTGCTCTGGCTTTGAACCATTAGCGTGGTCAGTTAATGCTGCAGGAAGTGCTGAACAATGTTAAGATGCAGCAAATTATACTAATTAGCAACTCTGTCAGGATTTATGACAGGCACAAAAGATGCAGATTACGCTAATGTGGTTTCAAAAAAGTGCCAACTAATTAAAGACCAGTAGATGGCAACATCTCCACGTGATGATACGGACAAGAAGGCATTCAGTGTAAGTGAGATGAGGGCTCAGGGATTACAAGTTTTGCCAGCACTGTGTATGAGTGCTGGAAACCAATTAGAATCTCAGTATCACTGGAACGAGCAGGATAATGTCATATTTGCTGTCTGCAGACACAGTAAACTGTCGGGTTGCCTTCTGGTTGTGAACTTCATGTTCTTAAAGGCAAGAGTTCATTCACATTTACACATGCAGCAACAGAATTGCTTGGCTGCAAAGCTTAAGAGTATCAGCATTTCCCAATGATTTCAGACACACTCAGGAGTATTTGGAACTGCTGGAAAATCAGAATCCTGCCTGGTTATGGACTTAATCCTCATCAGGAGGCTGAACAAGCTGCAAGAGATATAGTTCAGAGCCCACAAGGCAAAGTGCCAACTTCACAAGCATAAGAGCAATAAACACTTCCCCTAAATCTGTTTGAGCACTATCTACTGCTTCCACCTAGGAAAATCTTCTCTAGCCCAGCAAATTCACCTTTTTTGCATCCTTATCCCAAGTTACTTGAAGATGGGTTCACTTGCTTAAAGTTTCTATGACTGCACCATTTTCTATCTTCCTTTCTATCTTCCCTTACAAGTTAATGCATAAATGATCCTTAGTCTTTCTTTCCTTTTCCATAATTTAGAAATTTTTGGAGTTCAGTTTTAGAGAAAGTGAAGCAGCATTGTAAATAGAAATACTACAGTAAAATATATTCAGAGGAATCTGTTGTCTAATAATAAAGACAGGCCAATACTACAGATCTTTCCTTTGGTATGTGCATGACAAAGAATCAAAATTAAAAGCTTCAAGCAAATTAGAAATCATTCTCATCATCATTAGTCACAACAAAACCCAGTAAACCTCTGTGTGAAAGGTGACATCTTTTTACAGGTTTCACTTGGCAAAGAGGAGAATAAATGTTATCCAACCTAAGCTTGTCTGTGAAAATAGAGGGTGATACAATCACATATTCTAAGTAGATAAATGAAGAGTAGATGTGATAAAAGGGCTCCAACACATAGTAAATAAAAAGTAAGGTCATTTTGGGAAAGAGATCAAATTAGAGGCTGATCCAGATGAGAAAGAAGGTTTGTATTTTTTTACCAGGGGTAACAGAGTGTGATAACAACACACCAAACCTGTAACACCAAATCCATCATCTCTAGGTATTAAGAATTCTATATTCATTCTCTATAAAATTAAACAATAACTAACTCAAGGAACTCACACCCTGTTCACAATGCAGGAAGTCAGACTAAATGTTCTGAAAGACCCATGACATAAGACATCCTCTTTGCTTGCTATTTAAAACTGTTCTTGTCTCCCACCACCACCTTAATGACCAGAAACTCTTCAAATACTCCCTTCTTGCCATTCATTTAATTGGCCACAGTCTGGGAGCACACACGGCGGGAGAGGCAGGAAGAAGGATCCAAGGCATCAGGAGGATATCAGGTAGGATGTTCATCAAGCACCTAAAGACAACATAGCATGTCCCTAAAAGAAAGAAACTTGCAACAGACTGCTCTGGAGTTAAATGGAATCAAATTCTCAGCAGTGCTGGAGACACCTTGTGTGAGAGCAGGCAAGTTTTATGCCTCTCAGAAACAGGGATGATTATTACATCTTCTTTTTCTAATTAAGTTAAGAACTCTTTGGTGGAAATACTCAAAAGAAGGACAAACATGATCAACATGTTTGTAACACATCTGTCATCAATTGGGTTAGATCAAGCCCTACTAATAAATGTATGAATACTCTTTTTTTTTTCTATTTGTAAAGATTTATGTCTAATAAACTCACAGGTAAGAAAATGTCTCCTTCAGAGTAACAAGATGTAATTATATAGAAATTTTTATTAGAAAATATTTTACTTCTGTTGGAATTAGCTTGCAGAGAGGAAGAAATAACTAGGTCATTGCACATGATTTTCAGTTTAGTTTGGCATTAACATAATTATTCTTTCATATAGCTTTGTAATATTGAACATTTGATATTTTAAGGAGGCAAAAGACTTATTAACATGCACAACACTCCTCTCTCTCCCTCACTCCACCAATAAATGTGGGGCTTTTCAGGCTTAGATCCTGCTGGGCCCTATTTTGAAGGTACTCCTCCTGAAGTGAGACTGGATCCTACAGATGCAAATTTTGTTGATGTTATTCACAGTAATGCTGCTCATTTTCCTGCCATAGGTAAGTGCTTGTGTGCAAATACATAACTACAGGGATGGGGACATCACCAAAGCACTGACATCATCACACACTTTTCTCAGGGCTTGGACTGTACAACACCAGTGGTCACCTTGACTTTTACCCAAATGGAGGAACTGTTATGCCTGGATGCAATGATCTAATCCTGGAGATGAGACGAAAGGAATTTGAAGCTCTCATTGCAGGTAAATGGACATTCCCAAAATGCACTCTACATTATTTTTGTTCAGTGAACTGTGATGTTTTCTCCCAAAAGTAATTGTCATTTGGGTTTTGCCTATTTACTCCTAGGTAAAAAAAAAGAAATAAGAAGGAGTGAAGGCTAGATCAGAACCCTGCAGGGACATGAGGCATAATGCAGGCATAAGTATTACTTCTGTAATTTAAAGTTGGTCCTACAGGCATCCTGGGGAATGGGTAATCTGCAAGTCCAACACCCTGACAAACTTAACAGGAGGTTTTCCAGGCTGAGACAGACCAGTGTCCAGTCTAAGCCTGCAGCATTTCACCTCCACTTTCTGTTTCTCTGACATGCTACAAAAAGGATTCAATACTTTTGAAGCATGTGACCAGCAGGTCAAGAGAGGCGATTTTGTTCCTCTGCTCAGCTCTGGTGAGGCTCCACCTGGAGTATTGTGTCCAGTTCTGGAGCTCTCAACATGAGAAGGACATTGAGCTGTTGGAACAAGTCCAGAGGAGGGCCATAAAGATGATCAAAGGGCTGGAGCAACTGCCATATGAGGACAGGCGGAAGGAGTTTGGGTTGTCCAGCCTGGTGAAGAGAAAGCTTGGGAGGACCTCATAGTAATTTATCAATACCTGAAGGGGGCTACAGAAAGGCAGGGGTATGACATTTTAATAGGAGATGTGATGAAAGGACTAGGAATAATGGATGTAAATTGTAAGAGGGTAGATTCAGGCTAGATAGAAGAAATTCTTTACTGTGAGGGTGGTGAAACATTGGAACAGGTTGCGTATGTCCCCTCTTTGGAAGTGTTTAAGGCCAGGCTGGACAAGGCATTGAGCAACCTGATCTAGTGGGAGGTGTCCCTGCATATGGCTGCAGGGTTTGAACCAGCTGATCTTTAAGGTCCCTTCCAACCCAAACTGTTCTATGATTCTATAAATTAGGCAAAACCACTCAGTATTTCACATGCCCCACCTCTCCACACAAGAGTTCTTTCTTCACTGGCTTTGGAAAAGTTGGCAGAAGGCTGGTGGATTCTCTTTGTTCTATTAAGCCTTTTAAAACTGTAATTAATGTCATCTTGCTGTGACATCTCACGTACGTATATATATATATATATATACACACACACACATATATGTAGGGTTGTCTTCATAAAAGGAACCATCAGGCCATAGCAGACCAACGCATCTCACTTGGAATCTTGGGCTAACTGGCACACACAACACCAACAAAACAGGAACTTCTATTGCAAATGACAAAGATACTGCAAGACCTTGCTGCTGTTCTGTGCCTCAGCCATTTCCCTGTTGAGTCAAGGGCAATTCTTGTACAGGAGAACTGGTTGCTCATAATCTTTGTTCCAACAGAAGCTACAGTCATTGGAGGGTGCCACCACTCCCGCAGCCATGAGTTTTATTTTAAAAGTATCCTTTATCCCACTGGATTCCTTGGATATCCCTGTGAAAAATACAAAGCCTTTGAAGCAGTAAGTACAAATGAACTGTAAAGAAAGTTATTCAAGTCTCTGCACTCACAATAACACCTGGATACTGGTGGCTGGTCTCTCATGGTGTGGTTTCATAGGAGGAAGAGTGGAAAATTAATCCCCAAAGTACAAATTATATCAACCAATAGGAAAAACACTAAATCCTCTACACTTTCACCCTAAATCTTAAATAAAACAGTATATAAGTTAGATACATCTACCCTACTGAATCCTGTCTGGACAAAGAGACGTTTGGAGACTCCAAAATTTTCATCTCTTTCCTAATTTACACCAGCACTGATTAGAGCAGCCAAATAAACTCAATTATCAACCATGTTCCTTTTTCTCCTCCACCTGTATTGTGTTGCAAAGTTAATGCAAGTCAATTATCTCCCCTGTGGAAGGATCAATGAGCTTAAAAATATTAGAGTTTGGGAGTTTCAGAACATCATCCACACTGCTCATTCCACACCCACTCAGTAGCCACTGGTGTAGGAGCTGTTGTTACTAGCCAGGGACATGGACCTTTCAAGAGAGGGCCCAGAGGAAGGCCACAGGGATGAGTAGGGGGCTGAAGAACTTCTCCTTAATGACAGAGTTGAAGTTGTTCAGCCAAGAGAAGAAAAGACTGCAGAAAAGTCTCATATCAACCTACCAGTACCTGAAGGGATCTACAAGAAACCTGGGGAGGGACTTCTTGTGAGGGCAGGTAGCAACAGGACAGGGGGCAATGGCTTTAAATTAGATCAGGGCATGTTTATATTGGACATTAAGAAAATACTCTTCCCCATGAGGGTGGTGAGACCCAGGAATGGGTTGCCCAGGGAGGTGGCAATGGTCCCATCCTTGGAAACACTCAAGGCCAGTCTTCATGAAGCTCTGAGCAACCTGATCTAGTGCAGGATATCCCCGCTCATTGCAGGGGGGTTGGACTGGATGGCCTTAGAAGGTTCCTTCCAAAACAATGCAGTCTATGATTCTACAATGTACAGTGTTGCCACAGCTTTGCAAGATCAGAACTGCAGCTTGAGCCTTAATTTTGTCAGAGGAGGATGAAAAAAGTACTCCTCATTAACTGGTGCTCTTATTTTCCGTAGGGAGAGTGTTTTCCATGTCCTGAGGAGGGATGTCCAATGATGGGGCACTATGCTGACAGATTCCCAGACAAACTGAAGAGGGTAAACCAAAAGTATTTTTTACATACAGCAGCTGACCCACCTTTCGCTAGTAAGTGGAGGAGGTTTGTTACAGTTGTTGATGTCTGAAAAGTGATTGCCTTGATTAGCCCAAGATTTACAGCCACGTATGACTGTTGCTTCTATAAAAAGATTGCAAATGTCTCTGAGAAAAAACAGAGCTAGATCAGTTATCAAAATTCAAACTCACCAAGTATTTCACTTGCTAATGTGAATGAATTCCAGCTAGGAAAAAAAAATTCTTCTCAGTACACTGGCATTTTTTGATTTCTCATAGCAATAGAAATGTAGCCTTTTTTTTTTTAATGCAGCTTGGAGGCAAAAGGTATTTATCAAGCTGTCTGGTATAAAGAAAACAAAGGGAGATATAAACCTGGTTTTCCACGACACAGAGGGAAACAGAAAAGAATATGAAATTGCCAGGTAAGAAAAATTAGTATTTCCCTGTAAGATTCAATGCTGCTGACTTTAATCTACACATTTTCCATATATTTAAGCAGTGCAAATGTTCTGCTTAACATCAGATGTGAACAAAAAGTCACCCCATAGATAAGATCTATGAGGTGAATGGCTGCAAAGGAGACACAGGTTACCTTTTTTAATGAATGATGTGACTTTATAATAAATTAGGAATGCATTTTGACAGAGGTGCCATGTTTCTCCAAGTTGCTCTTAAAATAACTAAATTTACACCTCTGGAATGTACACAATTCATAGAGTTTTAGCTTCAGGCTTAAGTTCACATGCTAGACTGAGGTCACACTTGTCCACATGCTCGCTCCATGTACTGATGAGACTCTGCTCGGCTCATGGCTTGCTGAATGATCTCATGCAAGGCCTGAGACTATCAAGTTTGCAATTCCTCCACAGAACAAAACCCCACATAAGTTCCCAGCACATCTATAAGATCATACAACCTCACCTGGAGCTCTTCCTGTAGTGATACCTGCAAAGCATGCCCTCTCTGGACACTGGAGACAGTGCTAGACTTATCCCTACCACCCCCTGGTGGTCTCCTGCCAAATGAGCATTTAAAGTTTTCGGTGGCTTTTTTTCACCCTCTCCCTATCCAGAGCCCAACAACCCAGAGCACTCACCCAGTGACCTGTGCTGTTGTAAAAAATCCCAGCAAAAGCACAAATTCCTGCTGTCACAACAGGGAACTCACAAATCTTGCGCAAAATATTATTTAATTCCATGGCCTCTAACCTGAGTTCATTCTATTTGCAGTGGAGACCTCACTCAAGATGAAATCTATACAAAGTTCCTTGATGTTGAAATAAATCCAAAAAACACCAAACACATTGAATTTCTCTGGAATAAAGCTGCATTCACTCTACTCTGGGCAAGGCTAGGAGTAGAAAGAGTCATCATAATTCATGGAGAAGATGGACATAGGTATGTACATCCCTTTCACAGGTCAGAAGGAATGGGAAAGGAGTGAGAAAACTCTGGGAGACAGAACTGGAAAATTATCTTGATAAATTGGACATGTCTGTAGTCAAAAAATTGATTTTCAGTAATAACAAGTGCAAGATACTATGTTTTGAAGAGAAAATTTTGAGTATTTTGAGTATAAAACAGGGAATAACTGTCTGGAAATGAGCACAGCCTTAAATAATTTTGAACATACTGTTATGTCATAGAAAAACAATTACAAACCAAGATAAAGCAAGTCTCATTTCTGGGAACATTACAAGAAGATCCAGGGAGGAATTATTCTAATTGGAATAACTGGAGTGAGACTGTATCCAGAAGCAGGTTCATTCTCAAGTTTGGAGAGTGTACTTCAAAAAATTAGCAAAAGAAGTTTAGAAAACATGATTTGAGAAGGTCATCTGAAGACAAAATCTTTCTCAGTTAAGAGAATTCTGGAGAGAAGCCTAAAAATCTACACAAAACTAGTCTGTGAAACGTCACAGTCAACTATTTCACATATCTACGGAGTTTAGTTCAAGGTTTAATTGATATCTGGTGCAACAGAGGAAATATTGGTGTAAATATTAGGAAAAAACCTCCTTATAATTTGGCATGGATTACTGAAAGAAGCTTTCGGTGTGAGCTCCAAAAAAAAGGTGCTAAGCTTCAACTGGGGCAATTTAAGCACCAGAACTGAGGAAGAGGATATTAACAAGGCACATTTCTTGGTTCAGGGATTTTTCAGCTCCATATTTGTGAATCTAGAGATTAAATTTTATTCATGTATTAAAACAACTCTTATGCCTGATCCCCAAAAGAAGGAAAGTAATCTTGTTTCTGCTAATACACAGACACCATTATTCTGTACAGCAGGCTTTTAGGAAAGGTTAAGTGGGATTGTGGATGAAAATTACAGCCCTCAAGGTGACAGCTGCCAACCCTTTGTTTTTCTTTGGAGGTGGGATTAAAAAAAAAAAGCAAAATCTTAATTGAATTTTTTCTTTTCCTCCCAGTTCAACTTTGTGTGGTCGTGGAACTGTGACATATGGAGTTCCCCAGCTACTTACACCTTGCTAGTTCAACTGCTTGAATGCAGCAGCTGAGCAAACCATCAATTCTGTGTGATGCAATATGGGTACTCAGGGACATTAAAGCAAAACTCAAACTGCCTCTTGTTTCCTTTAAGTTTTTTTTCCAGTGCTTTGCAAACACACTTGTCAATGTTTTCCCATGTTTCAACCAAGTTTATTGTGCTGATAACTACAGAAGCAGGAAACCATATATGCTTAAATTCATTTAGTAAACTGCACAATCTTTCTCTGCTAGCGTCTCAAGAAAAGCAGGCAAGGATTTTTCCCCACCACCTTGATAATTTGACAAATCTTAGATCTATCAAACACTCTCAAGACAAACCTTGAGCACTCCTGGGCCTGGTAATAGTCCCAAACACCTTGTGTTCACCACCTACACTCATTTTCAAGAGTTCCCAACTGCATGCAAGAGTGCTGCCCTCAGATGTTGTGGGTTGAGGCAAGAACAGAATAAGAACAGGGCATTTCTTCAGCAGGTCAGCACAGCCTGAGGCAAAATCAAACCTCAAGTCTTCCCACTTCAGAAGAAACTAAACATCTAAATCACAACTCCCAACTGCTGTTTCATTTTTTAGTATGTTTTGTTTTTTCCCCTCTGGCCACTAAAAATCCTTGAGAGAAATTCTGACTATGGATAACTCCAGGCTTTGCAAAACCAGGGACTGAATATTTCAGATTAAAATTAACACTACATCTCTGCGAAGTATGGCATGAGAGAACCAATTGGAGCTTCACAAGACCAGGGCAGTGGGTATACTTCTNTCATTCTCTACTAGATAAATGAATACAAGCACTTGGGCAGAAAAACCTTAAGAATCAGCATTTATAACATATAATCAGTAGAAATATCTGAACTAAATATTTATTTAAAGAAAGAAAAACAGTCAGTGTTACTAGCCAAGCCTGTATGAATTTAGAACCATAAGTTAACATGTCTGAGGTTCAGCTGTGAGAAACCTCAAGTATTTCAAGTCCCCCAGGGACTTGACAGGTCACAAGAAAAGTATGCAAAATGCCAGGAAGCACTACACTGCTCCCAGGAGAGAGCTACAGTGTCCTGCAGCATAGGAAATCCACTCCTCTCCTCTGACTGCTTCCTACTCCAGACTACACTTTACTCAGGACTGCAGAAATAGAGCCAAACCCATATCTGTTGCTTTCTTTCTTGAAAGCCATCTTTCCTGACCATCAACCATCAGACCTGACTGTGAGGCAACAAGGACAGCAACAAGCTCCCCCAGATGCAGCATCCTGCATCACACTGGACACACATCTCATCCCTATCCCTTCTTCCCAAAGGGGAAGTGAGGCAGCTGGAAACCATCTGACCACAGGTGCTTGTTCTCCTCTGTCACAATATGAATATATTTACAAACTAATGCTACCCCAATGAAGAATAAAAAAAACCAAACCTGAGATCCAAATTGGTATCAAAGATGATATTTTAGGAAAATAAAAAGCTAAAATACTAGCATGGATGATAGCAGTGTAATATTTGTACACACAGCTGGTGTCCATTTGGTCATTCCCAGAGGAAGAGATTAGGGAAGGTCAGCCCTGAAAAGATAAGTGGCCATGGCCAAAAAGCACAGCCAAGCTGAGAAACCTTTCTAGGTGAAAGTTTAGCTGAGGTCACACTTCTACTTGATTCCATTTATAGCCTTCTCCTAGAGATGAACAGGATCCATTCTTGGTCATTTGCACAGGCTGTTTTTCACCATTCAGTGACGCTTTCAGTAGAGAGAGCTACTAATTTCTGCAATATCACTACACAAAGCAGCCATGTCACTGTGTCTGGGGGAATTCTGTATGTTAGTTATAATTTTCCAACACGTTTGCTCTGAGTTCATCACCCAGAGGAGAAGACTTTTCTCAAAACTTGAGTTATATGTGAAGTACACAAAGGATATGAAGGGATAGACAACTGGCCTTCTACATCTACTTATTTCAATTAAGAAAACAAGGGACACCAGGAGAAGGGCAGAGTCTTTCACTTTGAAAAGACCTGCCAGACCCACTAAGGGGATCTCTTGGAGGGATAAGGCTTCATAAAATTTTGCTAATATTAGAAAATGGGCACAAAAGATCCAAAAGCACAGAAGTTACTTGATGTAGAGCAAGTGAGAGGTCTTAAAGACCATGTCTCTGATAACTACACTAGTTGATCCTTTACATCCCAGCTAGGCAACACTTAAAATCCTTCCCAGTTAAGGGAAGCCACAACTATACAGAAAGGCTGGGGTAGGACTTTTGTATAGGGTATAGGATGGCACAAGTAGGAATAATGGATGCAAAGCAGGTTGGATATAAGAAAGAAGTTCTTTACCATGAGGGTGGTGAGACAGTGGAACAGGCTGCCCAGAGAGGCTGTGGATGCTCCCTCCCTGGAGGTGTTTAAGGCCAGGCTGGATGAGGCATCGAGCAACCTGGTGTTGTGGGAGGTGTCCCTGCCCAAAGCAGGGGGGTTGGGACTAGATGACCTTGAAGGTCCTTTCCAACTCAAACAAAACCATTCTATGATTATTAATTGTAGAATTGTGACATGTTGCTGCCTGGGAATTATCCTGCCTCTGGAATTCCAGTCTTATTTTGGACTCCATAGTACCAATTCAAGAGTATACACTCACAGCTTTTGGAGTTTTCAGAGAAACCAACCACTAAAGCTCTTTTTCCAGCTTAGCTTTTTCCAGCTCACCAATAGATGCGCTTATCTTTCCGGGAATATTTCCAAGGATAAGGCCAATTATAAAAGTGCAGGCAAAGTTTGCACAGCAGTGCAAGGAGCTTCAAGGCAGCACTGTAAGTAGTTCAGGCCTTTTCTTTTACCTCATCAAGCATATGACTTCCCAAGACGCTGCAGCATGAAGAGGAAGGGCAGCCCATACAGACATCCTTATACTAGTTCCAAAGTAGCTGCTATGCATTCATCTAGAAGCATAGTCTCAGCAGGATGAAAACTGCTCTGGATTTAAGCCATATTTTAATCAGTTTAGGAGACTCACAATATCTATGGAGCAAGCAAATATAAAGCTGATTCTTGTGTCACATATGCAGTGGTTGTAGAGAAGACAGCCACAGCATCCTTATGACCTTGAGAAAATTCAGCACCAGAAAGCTAAGTTCCCTGGCTAATGGATTCACAAATTCTAGCTGCATCTTTTTCTACTTTTCCAGATGCTTGGAATTTGGATACTTGCACTATTTCTGCTCAGTGCAGCAGAAGGTAAGCATACAAGGATAGTACCTATACAGTCTTTCCATGCTGAAGTATTTTTTGAGATATTATTTTACACTATAGTGCCTTAAAACCTATGAATGAGGTTACAATGTTCCCTTTCCTATACAAGAATAGAGAGCATGTTGTGTGTTTTCTTTCCTCTTCTTCTCTCTGGAAATCCCACCCCTAGAGCATACAAGAAGTGCTGTGGTTTCCTGTCTCAGAGCAAACCTCTTCCTCTATCAAAAACTATTTGTTGAACTGTTATTTACTGATGGAAAAGGGGGAAAATGGGGCAGGACAGGGAGGGAGTCTAATGAAGAGACAGTATAATTCTTTATATTCAGCAGAAGCCACAGGCTTGTGTAGTCTAAGACTTCCCACACACAATGTAATCAGCTATTCAGCACAGACCCAAGTTATTGCTGATTATTTTCAATATTTGGCTTAATATTAGGAGAAATTCATCAACTATCTTTGCCTTAGGCTAAGCTCAGCTTGGGAAAGATACCCAAGGAATGGTACAAGATGCCCACAGAGAAAGTCCATGGAATATTTTATTAACAAGCAACGGGGGGGGGGGCTTCTTTCCCTGGGGTAAACATTTGAAGACCTAAGAAAGGATAACTGCTATGTGTTTGCTTTCTGTCAACTGTAGAAGAAATTACTTACGAGTTGCTTGCTTCTCTTCTTCATTCATTCACTTATTATTGATTTGATTTGTGTGCTGCAGGTGATGAGGTCTGCTTTGATAGGCTTGGATGTTTCTCAGATGACATACCTTGGTCTGGGACTACAGAAAGACCAGTCCACAAGTTACCCTGGAATCCAAAGAGGATAGATGCTCACTTCCTCCTGTACACGAGACAAAATCTTGATGACTTTCAAGTAAGAACCATTCCAGTTTTAAGGAGTGGTAAACTGCATGCAAAAGAGTTAACAAACACGGGCTCCAGCTGTGTTCCTGGGAAGCATCAGAAATGGTCAAATCTTCTCTTTATTCAAGAGACACCTTCTTTCAATGTCTTGGCAGGGTCTCTGAGGGAAGAATTAACACATTAAAGTCTTGGCTTCTCTAAGGTAGAATCATGTAATAGTTTGGGTTGGAAGGGACCTTCAAGATCATCTAGTTCCAACCTCCCTGCCACAGGAAGGGACACCTCCCACTTGATCAGGTTGCTCAATGACTCATCCAGCCTAGCCTTAAACACCTCCAGGGATGATGGGGCAGCCACAACCTCTCTGGGTAACCTATTTCAGTGTCTCACCACCCTTACGGGAAAGAAGTTCTTTCTTCTCTCCAGCTTAAATCTTTCAGTTTGCATCCATCACTCCTAGTTCTGCCATCCTGGACCCCATTAAGAAGTCTCACCTCAGCCCCTCTGCAGCCCCCTAAAGGGGTATGCACCAAAGCTTGCTTTAAATGGAGATACAGACCTCAAGCTACACTCACACAAACATATACAGATGTACTTATCATTGCATAACTTTCAAATGCCTGAACAGATAGACATAGTTCAGGTCTTTGCAATTTTGATGAACTACTTACAGAAATGTCTAAATGTTCATTGATTTAATCCCTACAAACAGGAGGTCTCTGCAGTTGATATCCCATCGATTGAGAACTCAAACTTTGACACAAGCAAGCGAACCAAGTTCATTGTGCATGGATTTATAGACAGTGGAGAAGAGAACTGGCTGTCAGACATGTGCAAGGTATGTACCATGAGGAATTCCTGTCCCTGGTAAGTTCCTCAGTTTACATTAACACACTGCTATAGACTGTTTCCTCTGTTTCTTAACAATTTCTTTTCTGGTACTTGTAGTGACAAGAAGGGGAGAGAAAAGGCCACTTATTTTCAATTTTTTTAATTATTTTTAAATTTAAGTATGTAGCTCTGCACCTTGATGAAAGAATGAGGTAAAATGTATCCCATTCTTCTCTAAGTCAAGTGAGTGACACCAGGATTTGTCTCATAAAGACAAATTTTTCTTCATAAAGACAACACAAACTCTGGACCAAAATACTTTTTAGAAACAGGGGCCATTTCAGAAATAACTGCAGTCTCATAACTATTACACTGTATTTAATAGACAAGAGACAACTTCTAGAAGTGAGAAGTCAAAAATGTCACTTTATGAACAGAAAAGAATGATTATTTGTTAATGAACAATTTGTTCAAAGTATCAGAAGTTGATTAACCTTTTTGTAATTCTCAGTCTCATTTTTCCACTCTCTTAAAACAGATTTATTTTTATAGGCCCTCACAACCAACAAGACAGCTCATATTTTATTTCAGCTAGTAACTTAAGTCTCTTTGATCAATTTTCATTAGGGAATAGAAATGTGATAAGTATTGAAATACTTCATTATGGTGACCTAAATTTTTAAAAAGTTACATGGAGTACTGTGATTAAATAATCTCAATCTTTTCAGTAAAAATTGAGCAAGTGGGACTGTGAATGCATCAGCCCTCCTATGAGGATCTGTTATTTACTCCCTTTCTCATTAAGTAAAAATTCTACCTGCACACTTTTTACCAATTCTAACAGCCATAGTCACTTCTACTTTGCCCTTTGGCAGTTGTAACTTGTTTTGTATAACAGAAGAACTTTTAAATCAATCTGCTCTTATTTAGTGTTACATACAAAGTTTGAACCAAATGTAAAATCCCAGTATTTATATCATTTCACCATCTGCAAAAGATACTGTGATGAGTGCTTGAATTGATGGTGTGCCCATTACTAGAGAGTATCATCTTGTTTCAGTTTTGTGTGGCCACACGACCACAAATATGTGCCAAGGTTTTGGTTCTTGAGAACTTCTCATGCAAATTCATGAAATATGAGTGAATCAAACTATAATAAGTGACATGAATCAATGTCAGATTTGATTTACTGTGTGACTCTGGTTTTTACTTTTGTTTTACAAAACAGAGGATGCTCACTGTAGAGGATGTGAACTGTATCTGTGTGAACTGGCAAAAAGGATCAAGATGTCAGTACACCCAGGCATCAAACAATGTCCGTGTTGTAGGTGCTGAAATAGCTTATTTTATCAAAGTTCTTAAGGTAAGTGTCTCCTGGTTTTAGAGCTGTGGTCATAGAATGTGTTGAGTCAGAAGAGACCTTCAAAGGTCATGTAGTTCTCATCAAGCCTGGCCATGAATGTCTCCAGGGATGGGGCTTCCACCACCTCTTTGGGGAAGCTGTGCCTGTGTCCCACCACCCTCATGAGGAAGAGCTTCCTAATGTCTAATCTCACCCTGCCTTGCCCTAAATTAAAACCACTGCCCCTCATCCTATCACTCCATGGCCTGGCAAACAGCCACTCCCCAGCTTTCCTGTAGCCCCTTCAGGTACTAGGAGTCCACTATGAGGTTCCTCTGGAGCTTTCTCTTCTTCAGGATGAACAGCCCCAAATTTCTCAGCTCATCCTCAAAGGAGAGGTGCTCCAGCACCCCAATCATACTCATCGTGGCCCTACTCTGGACCTTCTCCAACAGATCCACATCCTTTGTAACACCAGTATATCAAAATACTGATTTAAAAGAAATATGATCCAGGAACTTTCACGAATGTCACTGTAACCACCAGAAGAGGTCTTTTACTCAATGATAATTTTAGAAACTGTGCTGAAAACAGACTTTTATTTTTTTTAAAGTTTGAGAATTACATTGTAACAGCAAGACCAGCCCACTTAGGGTTAGGATATTCCACAACACATCCTTACAGTTCAGTTGAACACTTACTGCACAGATATTAACAGAAGCACAGTGGTGTGTAGTTTAAAACATGCAGAAATAATGTTCACAGTGAACTGTTATTAAAGAAAAAAATATATATCTGTGTTGGCCATAAGCACCTAAAGTGGCAAACAGAAGGCAAAATCCTATAGAGTACCCTAATCAGTAGGCAAATTAAATATAGTTTTTCAGCCCCTTTCTACTCTTTCCTATGACTGATGAAAATGAATGTAGCAATTTTTTCTGTTGCTACTTTCTCAGGAAAAATACAGTTATTCTCCAGCTGATGTTCACATAATTGGCCACAGCCTTGGAGCACACGTGGCAGGAGAGGCTGGCAAGAGGCAGCCAGGCATTGGAAGAATCACTGGTAAGTCACTGACTTACAGCTCATGCTAAAGACAACACTGCTTAACAAAATGATGCTGTTTGCTTTCTCTTACAATTATATATGATGCTGGGTTACAGTTTAGTACAGGGTAATTTAGACTGGACAGAACTTAGCTTCTTCTCACAGTACACTGAAGAGTGATGTCCAGGTAAGATTGAGAAAAAAGCCAGCATGATGAATATTTTGCTTGTATATGAGGCAAAGGTCTCCTGCAACATATCTGCTGACTTGACACATTAATGGTTGTGGCAAACTCTACCGTTTGCTTCCTGGTTCTTCAATCTAGCAACACCACTGTCCAGATCAGTTCTAGTCTGGAGCAGAATGGGAGAGATCCTGTAAAGTAATAACATTCCATTCTTGCTGCTAAACCCAAGCTATCAATAACTAACGTACAACCAGAGCCAACTTTAGCTGCTTTAACTTTTTTCCATAGCTTGCCTAATGCTGATATTATAAAACAGACTAGGAGTGTAACTGCTGCCTTCCATGTCCTAGCAACTTCACTGAATCACACAATGTCAGGGATTGGAAGGGAACTCAAAAGATCATCTAGTCCAACCCCCCTGACAGAGCAGGAACACCTAGATCAGGTCACACAGGAAGGAGTCCAGGTTTGAATGACTCCAGAGAAGGAGACCTCACAACCTCTCTGGGCAGCCTGTGCCACTGCTCTGGCACCCTCACCATGAAAAAGTTTTTTCTCATATTTCTGTGCTCCATATTTTCATATTTCTCCTGTGCTCCAGCTTGCACCCTTGCCTCTCATCCTATTATTGAATGCCACTGAGAAGAGCCTGGCTCCATCTCCTGACACTCACCCTTTGCATCTTTATAAACATGAATGAGGTCAGCGCTCAGTCTCCTCTTCTTCAAGCTAAAGAGGCTCCCTGCCTATCCTCAGAAGTGAGATGCTCCAATCCCTTCATCATCTTTGTGGCTCTGTGCTGGATTCTCTCCTGTCCTTCAATTGATGGCCCCAGAACTGGACACAGCATCCCAGTTCAGACCTCCTACTGCTGGAAGGCTTCTAAGAACCAGCCAGCACATAGCACCTAGGATATACTTTGAGGAAGAATTTTTCAGAAGCTTAATTCTGCTTCTAGAAGTCTGAGGTCACAGTTCATCACTTAACAGGAGCTTTTCTCCTGCCACATTCATCTTTCATTAATCTGGCTTTTTAAATAGCCACACACCTGGTGTACAACACCACACACCTGATGTACAGCAACACTGCTTGCAAGTCCCAACAAAACATGCTAGAAGCAGCAAAACTGAAAGAAGTTAGTTCTCTACCATAGTTTTGCTAACAAATTTAGTTTTCTAGAAAATGCTGGATTAAACCTGACGTTTTAGATGCAACAGGCTAGCCTTCCTGATAGATCATCCAATATCACCCATCTCTACGTAAACTTTTTCATCAAGTAGAGTACACTGACAGACTAAGACAGCAAAAATAGTGCTATTTTCAAGGTTTTATACATTTCTGCAGCTGTCTGCCAAACTGTGCTTCAGCAACTGCATTCTGATTTCTGCTAAGATGAAAAAGAGAGATTGTCATTTCTAAACCAAACTCCTTTTCCAAAAGCTGTCTGGTGCCAGAAATAGGAAGGTGGTTCCAACACTTCCAGGAACACAGGGTGCCATCAGCATCAATTTCTGTTTGAGTGCTTTAAAACCTTACAGTCAGTTTTATGGGAAGCAGACACAGCAAACTCAATTTAAGCAATATTATTAAATGTAACACACTTTAAAAAGAGAGTCATATCTAAGCACTGAGAACTAAAAGTGATGCAAATCAGTAAAATCAAATAATGATCACAGAGGCAACCATTAATACTGCTTGGTATAAAAGCTACTTAGTAAGTGAGAGGAGACATCATCATCATATTCATGACTATTCTACTTACATATAAGGAACCATAGACAATTACATACATGATATTAATTTAATACAAATATAGTATCACATAAAATGATGTATCTGTATCTCTTTATCTATGTATAAAACCAGACTTTTCCTTTCAGGACTGGACCCTGCTCAACCTTATTTTCAAGGCACTCCCATTGAAGTCAGACTGGACAAATCTGATGCAGAGTTTGTTGATGTTATCCACACAGACTCAGCTCCCACCATCCCCAATTTAGGTGAGCATTCAACTCTACTGTACCAGTAACTATGCCCTATTTCCCTTGAGTACCCTGACTGTTCATCAGGACCCAGATTCAGCACAGACACAGCAAATAACACTGAGCTGATCAGTCACCTCCAAAAATACCTAGCACAGACAAGATTCAAGCCAGGAGCTACAAGGTGAGAAAAATATTAACTTAAAGCATGCTTACCTTTGCTTTAAATGCTTCAGGTTTTGGTATGAGCCCAGCTGTAGGACATATTGACTTCTATCCAAATGGAGGAAGGGAAATGCCAGGTTGTGCCAAGAACCCTATTTCACAAGTAGTCGATCTGGATGGCATCTGGGAAGGTAAGAGTGCTGATTACATTATAAATTAAGAAAAGGTTTCCCTCCTGGTGTAGCCACTCAGCTTCTATGGGTTCAGGTGTTTTGTGTTAACTTTTGCTGGGTCCACCAGCCATAGCAACTGCAGAGAGCAGTGAAGCTGTTAATATGCTCAAACAAACAATTTTCCAGAGTTTATTGAAAAAATAAACATGACAGAGGGTTTGCTGCTGTAAAATATGCCTCCTCTGAAGTGTCCAATAGCAGAAACAAAAGTTATTTAAATAGTGCCAAAAATTTTGAAGGATCTGTAACAACACATTTAATTTTGTTTCTATTTGGCTGCCCAGCAGCAGCTGTGGGCATGGGGTGATGATGTTCTCAGGTACTTCTGTGAAGGGAACTTCCAGCTGCAATTCTTCTAAGCTAAAGCAGTTAATTTAATTTAATTTAAATTGTTTTGCTTCTTACAAATCTGTGTTGCATTAAAGCAATACCATTGTGTCTATTTTTGGTCAGTCAGTTAAAAAAAGATTGGTAGGTAGCTGCTCAAATACATTTTTCTTTCTTGTTTTGCATGGTTTTAATAAAGGCTCTGCTTAGTAGAAAACATGCATGTCTCTATAAAGTGAAGTTGCAGAGAACAGTATAAAAACAAATGAAGATGGATTTTCAGTATAGGTTTTCTTATATTATTGCAAATATCTTAAAACTAGGTGTCTATGATCTTATTTGTGATAAGTAGGTTTGATTCAGTGCAGCAGGAGACATTACTTTTTTTCTTCCCCCTCCAAATCATTATCAGTAATGGGAAATTAAAGCACAAAGAACTAAGAGTGTTGTATGTGATCTTCTTTTCAAATTAAAGTCAAGAAAATAAAGGTAACACGAAGGAAAACAATATATTCAGTATTTTAGGAGTCTCCCTTCCGTAAGCAATTCCCAAAATAATAATAATAATTTTGTTTTGAAGTCCTGATCTGGAGCAAACCACCATTGCCCTAGGAAGTTCACTGTGAAATATTTTTCATTTGTTTTTCTTTCATTATGGCAATGCAACTGCTGTCCACAAAACCCCTGCTTTGTGTAGTTTCTTATTTCCTTCATGCAACTAATTCAGATTAGCTGAGTAAGTGTCTGTGAGGGGAGGGCAAGGGAGAGGCTGGGCTGAGCTGCACAGTTGATCTCCACAAAACATTTTAAGTTTGCATTTTGTATCTGTTGAGTCAGTGACACTCCTTAGTATCAATGCATTGCAAAAGCCAGCTTCAATCCTTGTGTTCAATACAAGAGTTGTGAAGAGCTATTGATGAGGAACGATGGTTCCCAATGACATGGCAGGGGTTGGGTCAGTGTCTTTTATCAAATGGAAAAGGAAGAAAGAACTCACCTGGGAGCATCTTTTCACAGGAACTCGTGACTTTGTGGCTTGCAACCACTTGAGGAGTTACAAGTATTACTCTGACAGTATTATCTACCCTGATGGATTCCTAGGCTATACTTGTGCTTCCTATGATGTTTTTCAAGCAGTAAGTATTTCTCAGGATGAATTATACAAAAAAATAGTGTCTCTTACCTATGTGTCTGAAATTCGGTTTATGTATGCTACTTGCACTCAATAAGTGTATATTTAAGAGTTAAAGTATCATAGCTTGTGCATGGGTCAAAGAAGGAAAAGGCAACAGCAAAACAGGGACATCCATGGCCCTGTGCTGATGTGACAGCCCAGAAGTACTACTGGAGCTGGTGTGGCTTCCCCAGGGCTGCTCTGCTGCATCCAGCTGAAGAAAAGATGTGGAGAGTCTGTCCCCAAAATTATCACATGTAATTATTAAACAGCAATGAGGGTAATCCCATACTGTAGCAGGTGAATTTTTAAGTATAGCTTAAATATCTTCTTTTCAAAGCAACAAGAAGTGAAAGAACGTGTAATACAGCCTGATGGGGTGAGTCCATGGTCCAAGTGCTTTGGTGACTGAAGATGGCCCCAGGAACAGAGCTCAATGGTTTGTGGACTAGGTCAAGAAGCCCTTTTCCTGCTCCAGACTGGGAAATAGGGAACTAAAACCTAAAAGTAGTAGGGTCATCATATCTTACAGGGAGCACAGACACAGGGACCAACTTATGCAGTACATAGATTGACCTTGATATGTTCTGGGCAGGAGACAGATCACACTTCTCAGATGCCTTTAGGAAAAGGTGACCACCTGCTTCTGCCACTGCAGCAGAAGTCTGCTTAACCAAAAAACCTTAATTTTGTTTTCAAGATAAAGCCTTTCTTGACACAACCCGAAAGCATAATGTGGCATAATTCCTTCCCATCAGTCATCTTCTCCTCTTTGCTCCAGTCAACACCACTGAAGAATGTAACTGATACGGCTTAACTGGGTTAAATAGCTCAAGAAAAAAAAAAAAACAAACAACATAAACTTCTGAAAAATCAGATCCTTTGAGAAAATTGTCTAGTTGAGATGATATTTCACAAGTCACAGAAAGGGTTAATTGAAATTTTTTGTTGCCAGTTCGCTGGGTATGTTAAAGATTACTTTTTTTTTTTCTTGGCTGACTGGATAATTTTATTTATAGATATATTTGTTTTCCCTAGGGAAGCTGTTTCCCATGCCCAAAAGAGGGATGCCCAAATATGGGTCACTATGCAGATAAATACAAAGGGAAATTTAAACACGATTTTGTGAAACTTTACCTGAATACTGGAGAGGCCAAGGATTTTCCTCGTGAGTTTCAATTGCTTCCATTGCTACCTACTCCTTGTAAACAACTCTTCTTATTTTCCTATTTTACAATTCTTTGAAACAGATGAGCAGACTTCAGTCCTTTGTGCCTTTTCCTCTTTTGTTCAAATATTAGTGCCCAGTTTGTGTTGCTTCAGCCCAAGGAAGATGTTGACAAACTGTAGAATTCAGTAGAGGTCAGTGAGGTGTTTAATACACAGAGCAAGTAGAAAGGAGGACAGACAATGCACAGAAGCTGCAGCAAGGGAATTTCTTACTGAATAGTGTGAAAATTACTGTCACTATAACAATGCCTAAATGCAGGAAGAGGGGCTCAAAGGAGCTGGGGAATCTCCACCTCTGGAGATCTTCAAACCTCTGTTTGACCAGGATCAAGCACAAGGCCAGTCAGCCCTACTTCGAGGAGTGAAATGACCAGATTACAACCTAGGCTATCCTAAATTTCAACTCTCTGAGAGATGGCTGTTGATTTGACTTTGAAAACAAGGATCAGAGGGAGAAGATCTGTTTTCACAAATTGTGTGATAAAATAAAGCTCCCACCCACAAAAATTATTTTCCTTGAACTTCAGAATCATAGAATGGTTTGGGTTGGAAGGGACCTTAGAGATCATCTAGTTCCAATCCCCCTGCCACGGGCAGGGACACCCCCCACTAGACCAGATTACTCAATGCCTCATCCAGCCTGGCCTTAAACACCTCCAGGGATTGAGGGGGCATCCACAGCCTATCTGGGCAAACTGTTCCAGTGTTTTACCACCCTCCTTTTACACAGCTTATACACTGGTATGTACCAGTATTTATTCCTAATACCACCTTCTTTCCTGCTTCACTGCACATGGAAAATTTCATTGCTAAAATGCTGGAATCTATATTATATTTACCATGCCATTGACTGGGGGTTTTTTCTCCCAGAAGGTAACACAAATATTTCAGGTTGAACTCATCAGGTCACAGGGACAGATCTGTCTCACTGATTCTTTGTATTTGTTTTGCACTGGAGTGTGAGAGAGGATTGTCTTAACCCTTTTCAGTCTAGACAGCTTCTGATGCAGCTTTAACCTGAAAGTGAAAGGCAGTGATAATTTTCTTTTGCTTTCAAATACAATGTACAGACCAAAAACCCCCACACTTGATATTTTGGAGATCTTTTCCCTCTGGAAATCTTTCTTACCATATTTCTCCTGTGTAGTTTGGAGGTACAAAGTAACCGTGACCCTCTCTGGAAGCCGTAAAGTTCAAGGATACGTAAATGTTGCCCTGTATGGAAGTGGTGGGAACTCAAGGCAGTACCAGGTTTACAAGTAAGTGCAAAATTCAATAGAAAAGAAATTTCAATTCTAGAATGTTTAATTAAAAGTTCTGATTAATGTTTCTGTTCAAATTGGTCCTATATTGTGGATCAAGTTCTACCTCCAGATACGGCACCTTTATGCAGTGCACTGGCTATTCATTCTGGATTTGGAAACAGCAGTTTAGAACATAGGGTTTAAAATTAGAACCTTGGTGAACCACCAAGGCCTTGTTGGACTTAGATAAGGAAAGTTGTCATCCCTTTGTCTTCCACAGGCTTGCAAAATGTTGCTGCTAAAGCTACATCATGTTCTACACTACTATTTTTTTGTGGCTCATCAATTTGCCTGCTTACATTGAAGCTTCCTCCTTACTTCATGTGGTTTTGTTTATTTATTTTGTTTGTTTCAACTAAAAAACCTCTGAAATTATGAAAAATATGGAGAAGGCATTTTGATGTGGAGTTTGGAGGGTTATTTTTGGGTTTTGTTTATTGACAGCTATGTCACTTCCACTTTTCCAAGAAGGACTTTGCAATGTCACACTTGGCAGATAATATTAAATGCTTCACATGCATAAAATGTTGCTTTTCACAGGGGAACCCTCCAACCAGCCAACACTTACACCAAGTTCATTGATGCAGAAGTTAATATTGGAACGGTTACAAAGGTTAAATTTCTTTGGAATAACCACCAGATAAATCCAACTTTCCCCAAGCTGGGAGCTGCCACTATTACAGTGCAATCTGGAGAGAATGGAACAGAGTAAGTATATCCATTGTCAAGATCTTGAAAGTTATTTGGGAAGACAGGTGACAAAATCAGCTGTGAGGTGAAAGTATTTTCACAAGAAAAGCTATTTAAAGCATTCAAAGACTTTGAAGAAAAGCTTTAACTTCCTTCCTTTCAAGACATTGTTCAACCATAGTTCAAGTCACTATTACTTCATCCCTTTGCCTTAAATAACTTCAAAGAAAAACTTAAAATATTTCCAGACTTCAGAAGGGCAAACTTCCTGTATAACCCTTTGGGTGGGAAAAATTAATGCTGGCTGGGATTGTCAGCATCATTCTCATCAAGCTCCTGTTGTCCACAAGAACCAGTTACCTGCGTCTGATTCCCTCTGAGCTGGAACCAGGAGAAGTTTTCCATTGATCCTGATGGACCCCGAGATCATGAGGACAGTGATAATAAGTTTACCCTTCCAATCAACAAGAATAAGCCTTAGAAATTGCACTTAAAAGGCTTTAAACGTTGAGGGAGAGGATAAAGCTAATTTCTGTGGACTTTGTGGAATATGGCTTGGATGTTCAGCTTATAGAAGTAGGATTTACAGCTCCAGAGTTACTCTTTTTCCTGGAATTTTTAAGACCAAACACTCTCATCTGCTTGAAATTCATCCACCCTTTTACTGGATACCTGAATGGTTTGCATCTATATCTAAATTTACAGTTAAAATGCCATCACTTAAAAGACTACAAGGGAGATGGAAACAGTTTGAAGCAAAGCAAAGCGATTGCAGTCCCACTGCTTTACCTTTTAGCAGAGGTTCTGCATCTAATCCTATTCAACAAAGCAAATTACTGATCTGCACTTGATCTTCTGTTGGCTCATGGCTGTTCCACAAGTAGTCATGACCATCTACATGATGATAGGAGCACAAAATCTGGAGTAAAAATTAAATAAATAATAGAAACTAATCCCAAAGAAAGGCAGGTAGCAAAACAGTGAATACAGTCCATCAGTGCTTTCCCCAGCAGTAATTTTACAAACTTAGGAGCTCAAAATATCTTGTGTTCAGTTGTATCAAACAACAAATCTGATTGATTCATATAAACCAAATCCACGTGGATAATATCAACAAATGCTGGCAACTCAAGGTGCTTGTGTTATTCTGTTGTTTTTTTTCTTTAGATACCGTTTCTGTGCCTCTGAGAAGGTGAGGGAGAACGTTCTGCTAACTCTTACTCCTTGCTAACAGCACATGAAGATGCTCAGAACCTTGCTACCAATAAAAGACAGTCATGCTTAAAGCAAAAGGGTCTGCACTGCAGTTTTAATTCTAGTGGTGGGTGTTGGGGCTTCTTTTTGCTGGTTGGGATGGGAGGGGTTAGTGTTCAGGATTCAATGAGCTAAAGCCTGTTGGAAAATTCTCCTTATTTCAGCCTGTTTCAGAATAATTTCAAACAAGAGATTGAAAGAGGGCTAGTAATAGTATCTAGGTAGTGGCTTCTGGGGCAGACCTCCTTAGGAGTGGAAGGAGAGGATTTAAGTAGTTTGTGGTCTTAACCAGCTGAAAGCTAAGCCCAGAATTAGCCTCAGATAAAGATGAAATAGAGATAGTGGGTTGGACTAGGTGACCTCTGGAGATCCCTTCCAAGCCAAACTATTCCATAACAGTAGAGGACAGAAGTTTAATTTTAATGACCTGTGAGAGATGGCATGTGATGAAGTACTGGCATTGTGTCTTGAACTATGCTCATACCTTATGATCTGGACAGAATTAATCTGAGAAAGCTTCACAGCAAATTTCAAATGTTAGTGAAACTTCACTAAAATGCTGATAATCAGATCAATCCCATATTCTGGCCCCCAGTCCCAAGGAAAACTGCCAATGTGATCAAAACTTGCCATGCAGTGAGGGAGCTGCTTCTTTCCCTGTTTTTTGATAAACACTTTCAGTTGAAAAGTGGATAGTTCCCAAATTAATTGCTGTCCCTGTGTAGTCCTGTCCCAGCTCCCTCAACCTGCTGCTGAAGAAGTTCCTGGGGGTCACAGAGGAACTCCATCTTCCCTTAAAAACCCACACAACTGCTGGGGCTGGGAGATCTACTAATCCTTGGGATCTTTTCAGTGGTTTCTCTTGAGGTTCTTCAGACTGGGGCACTCCGCTCTTTCTGTCTCTGCATGATCTCTCCCACAGAATGCTTTGTCCTAAAGAACATCAGGCCCCCAAGCCAGGTTTCACCTTGTGCTGGTGGAGGCTGAAATTAATTTCTTCTGTGTGAGAGCACTGTTCTTTTAATAGGGAAGAAAATGCAGTTTAATTAATTCAGTACCTTCTGCCAGCTCCCAAAGGGTGATGGGAGGGAGAGGGAGTTGTAAAGAGCACAAAAAGAACCGTTAGCACTGAAGACTGGCAAAGTATAGGCACGAACAGAGCTGGATTAAGTTCCTTTTGTGAAAACCCAACTGTTCCCTGAACTGAAGAGAACATCCCCCAGCAATTTCTGTTTTAGTCAGAGATGCACAGGCTTTCTTCCATGTTTAAAACATTGAACTTGTGCTTCTCACACAGATTTAAAGGCACAATCCAATTGTGCTGTCCCAGGAGCTCAGTATGAACTAGATTTTTACCTGGATAATCACTGTTTCCTGAGTCCTTGAAAACTTGCATAGAGAGGACAGTACAGACTAAACACACAAGTCAGTGAAGGAGACATGTTTTGCAATGCTCTCACAGATGTATAGGATAATAGAACGCTAAAATACTTGTCCAGCTTCTCCAAAGAGGGGAAAAATCAAATGTTTTTTTCACCTGGATGGTACTACTCATGACTTCCATCTCATTAAATTGCTTCCTTCTCTGTGCAGCCCCACATGACAGTGGACAAATTTGCTTTGTCTAGTTTTTTTCCATGCTGTCCATGAGAGGTGTAAGTGAATACTTATTTTGGCTCTATTTTCCTCATCCATGATCAGCCTTATAACTGTAGAATAGTTTGGGTTGGAAGGGACCATAAAGATCATCATGTTCCTTAGCCCCTGCCATAGGCAGAGACACCTCCCACTAGATCAGGCTGCTCAGTGTCTTGTCCAGCCTGGCCTTAAACTCCTCCAGAGAAGGGGCATCCACAACCTCCCTGGGCAACCTGTTCCAGTGTCTCACTACCCTCACTGTAAAGAATTTCTTTCTTATATCTAGCCTGAACTTACCCCCTTCCAATTTACATCCATTATTTCTAGTCCTTCCATCACATATCCTATTAAGAAGTCCTACCCGTTATGGTGGCAGAATAAGAGGGTGAAAACTTGTAAGTTCAAGGATGTGACATGTTAGTCCTGCATCAGGATGTGGTTAAGTCCAGATTGGAATTGCCTTCAAAGCCTTGCTCTGCAGAGGATCTATCTTCAGGAGTCCACACTTCATTGATGTCCCTTATGGGGAGACAAATAGTTATGGGGTAACCCAGAGCACACAAAGCACATGGGAAATGGCATCTGATGTTGGAATTTCACATTGCTTTTGTCCATCCAACATGGCCTGCTTCCTTCTGTCATGACTGTCTCCTCCAGAATATGGCTTCCTAATCTTGGTACCTCCTGCTGAGGAAACCTCAAAAGGGCTATTGACTTCCTAACACAGCAGAAGAGTTTCTCCTTTGTCTTTTGTTCCTTTACCTTAGTACAGGCAGGTTCTTGCCTACGCAATTGTTTTGACAGTCGTGATATTCTCTGCATTATCCTTTGCCATTGCCACTTGAGCAGCCCATGTAATTTTAACAAACACCTAACAGAATCAAGACGTGCAAGTTGACAATAGCATAATAAAAAATCTCCTTCTAATAATGAACTGGTGCTGCCATCACATCGTTTTAGCAGAGTAAAATATTCCCCCCCTCCCATCCCCAAACACTTTACAAAGCTATTACATAAAATGCGATGTTAAATGCACAACAAATTACTTTCCCTTTAGCTAGCTTTTAATGCTAATGGTGCTATTTATTCCTGACCTTTTGAAATATTAGTTGGGTTTGTTTTTTTATTTTTTCAATGACAACATAAAAAGAAGTCTTGTTTGGAAACGCAAGCGACTTTAAACCACATGTTATTACTTGTAAGTATAGCATGCACATGCATCATTCATTTCAGTGTCCCACTTAGGGCTAATTGGTATATATTTCAGTTGACATATATTGTTCTCCTGCAAATGTGTCAAATTCCTTAACGATGTGGGTGACAAAAGCATAGTGCTTGAGATATATAAATTATGCTCTTTACCATATAATCATTCTTATCTATTGGGAATGCTATTTGTGACAAATCACATTCAAAAATACAGGCTAAATTGATTATTTTTTCCTCTTTTTTTTTTCTAAAAAAAATTTAATATCACCCCATTCACGGCAAGCATTTGATTGAATCTTTACATGCAGAAATGTTTTGATTTCTATCTGCATCATTCCACAGCTTTTGAAAAGCCCACTTTATTTATTATAGGAAGAGTAGCACAGCGCCGACCTTAAAATGTGTCTTTTGTTATCACCAGAAGAAAACAAATGGGCTGTAATTGTGGATATGGAATGAGTAATTTGGTGCACAACACTTTGTGCTGCAGTTTAGGTTTTATAATTCCTGCCAGAAATTACTATTATTTTGTTGGTGGGCAGCCTTGCAATCAGAATTTTAAACACGGGAGCAACTCGGGCCACCTATTTTCATTACATTTTAGATTGCTCTGTGCAATGGATTTCTCTCCTATATCACAAATCACCCAAGAACAACCAGGAGGGGAAAAAGAATCAAAATGAAGATTTCATGCAACTAATTATTACTGAGATAAAGCTATGCTCATTGTTGTCTTTAGACAATGCTGTCTATAGTCATTACTTGGCTCCATAAATCAGTAGGATAATGAGATTCTATCTTTCGAGAAATATTTGAGCGTATCTTAATTTGGTCCTGATGAATTCTCCTTCCCAATCCTCTTGAGGGCTTTTTTTTTTAATCTAGTTTGTCAGATTGGAGCTTTCATCACCCAGCTACAGCTGACAGTGTTTATAGATGTGCATTTATTTTCATACCTTTCTGGGATGTGTCCTCAGAGGCTGCAAATAGGAATTTTATGATGTTATGCCTGAAGGCTTATTTTGTTCTCTATTTCAGTGAAAAGCACAAGGTAATTTGCCACACCCTCATACTTCAGAAGCACATAGTCTTCATGGTTGTATTTATCTGGGAAAAAAAACAAGGCTAAAGTTGTTATCATCATTTTACTTTAAAAAAATGGAAGCATTTTTCTCAACAAAGACACATTTACTCAAAGAAAATTCTGCCAGATGCAAAACTGATTAATATCATAAGTACACATATCCCTTTTTCCTCCTCAAGACCTCTCAAAATTGAAGACAAAGAGCAGGGTAAAATCTATCAGTGTTTTTAATCTGTCAAAACAGAACGTATCAGTAGAGGGCAGAGGAAGAAAGGATAAGGTCAATGTGAGGCTCCCACAGCCATAAATGAAAATTTACCAATAGTGGCCTACATGCTACTTATTGCTAAATTGTGCCTTTGTACAAACAGAAAGCATTCTTCAAATTAGTCTAAAGGCTGGATTCAATTGCACAATAATAACTGAGTGGCTACTGCACTTATTAGCACATCAGAGACCCAAAGACAAAAGTTGCATTCAAGCCCCTCTTTGTACCACGGCCCATGTAATTATTGTTGTGGTATATATCCAAGGAAAAATATTACCTTTAATTGCTTTAAGTGGATAATTTTTTTACATCAAACCATTTTAAAAGGTGGAAAAAAAAAATTAAAAAATGGTGGATTTAAAAGTCCAAAGCACTGCACTTTTTTTTTGCATAATAATTCACGTTATTTAGAATTTTGCATATAATTTCAGGTAAACATAAATCTCACCTGATGTCATTAAAAATAAGAATGAACTGAACAATATTGGTGGCTTGGGTGCCTCAGAATGGGTTGTGCAGTTTCAGGGTTTGGATTCCTTTGGGAGAGCTGATTATCCTCTTTGGAAAGTGAGGTCTCCCATGAGAGCTGTACAATTTCTCACTCAGAAGGTATTCTTCATGAAGAAGGAATACAGTCATCATCTCAATTACATAGGGTGCAAAACACACAATGAGCATGTTTATGTCTTGCCTGAGATGATGGAAAAACAGAAGCCATCCCCTTTTTCTTTAAGCAACAAGCACCATTTGCTGGTGACAGCCTGAATGGGCAACAGAAACTTCCAAAGGATCTGCTCAAAAATATGCACAAAATCTTGTTTTAGACTGCCAGTCTTTTCCTTAAGTCCTTAATTACTTAGTCAAACACCAGCCAGCTCTCATTTGATGAGGGAGTAGAAATCAACAAGAGTTAAACATGAAAGATGTTCTTCACCAGCATCAGATCTCATCAAGACTCCTGTGGTTTGAGTTCATGTCTCTTCCAACCTTTCTTAGCTCCCCTTCACTCTCAGTTTGGAAATTGGTGCCATCTGACCATTTTAGACTCCTGTAGATGCACAAGGAATTAAGTGGGGAGTCAGAGAGGAGGGAGGGATATATTTGCTCCCTCAGCACCTTCAGCCCTCAGACATCCATCTCCAAACCTGCATCTCCCACAGAACACAAGATAAGAGTCTGGGAAAGGAGATACCTCTGCCTTATTGAAGACAGATCACAGATTCTTAAGTCTGTACTTTAATTCAAAAAAGGACTCAAAATGTCTTGTTGGGTCATGAATTTCAGCCTCTTGGCTCCTTCCAGTGATCCTGAATTACAGAACATCTCCTGGTGGCTCTGACAGAAAGGACATCAAAGGGCAATTCATAGCAGTGATGTGCCATTCCCTGCTCTGTCTGAAGGCACGGTGACAGAGCAGCAGCAAAGGGCATATTTTTGTTGAATAGGACAATTGAAAGGAATTAATAATGCCTTTTTAACCCAGGAAAATGTTAGAAGTGAAAAGGTACTGCACTAAAGAATAATTCCCCTTTTTGACCCACAGAGAAAGAGGTGCCTAATGAAAATATATGATCACGGACAGTGTGAAGATAACTGTCTGATCAGATAATGGAATTGTTTTCAGTGATAAGAATGAATCCATTACTAATGCAAATAACTATAATAATTATAATTTGTAATACGGTAAAAATCACCTAGTCTACCTCCTCCTCTGACAGGAGACTGTATAATAAATTATAGGCTGAGAAAAAAAAATCCTCAAAGGGATAAAGGTTAAAAGATTTAAAAAAAAAAAAAACTAAAAACCTCAAACTTAAATGCTTAACAGGGAAGTCAAGACCTGNAGGGATAAAGGTTAAAAGATTTAAAAAAAAAAAAAACTAAAAACCTCAAACTTAAATGCTTAACAGGGAAGTCAAGACCTGAAAGCAGAAATTGGTGCTATTAAATAAAGCAATTGTGAAGAATGAGATATTATGGAATTGATTAACAAACCAGAAACCAAACGTCTCCTCCTATCACTACCTCTTGTCACAGACTTCAATAATTTTGAAAGAAGAAAAAAGTAAGAGTTGGCGTAGAACAAGAAAATTAATTATTTAAATGTCGGTTAGTATGCTAATAGTACTCTGGGAAGATGAATATAACCTAACATGCAAAATACTCACAGAAATGTTCAATAAATCTGTGAGGTTTCACCATTTTTTGGTCTACTTTGGTAACCAAAATAGGTCCAGTCATACCAGCACTCCTAACCTGGACATCTGCAGACCATATATGTCTCTATGGCATGATTTTTGGGGTTCTCTGAACAGAATGAGATTGTCATACCAAACACACCATCTTCTTTGTTCATGTGATGGCTTGTGGGTATGGAGGCAATGTGAAAAAATGCTTCGTTTCACTTTTGAGGAGTAGAATAGGGAACCTGAAACAAATCTTGTATTGCAGAGTTGGCACTGCATCTTATTATTTATAGCAATTCTGCTTCTTCCATCAGTTAGGCAGAGGAGAAAGTGGTCCTACACAGGCTTTAACATACATTGCTGCCTTCAAAACAGCCATACAGATTTAGATGATGGAACACTGTGAATTTACCAAGAGATCATAGAATGTGTTGAGTTGGAGGGGACCTTCAAGGGCCAGGCTGGACAAGGCACTGGGCAGCCTGATCTAGTGGGAGGTGTCCCTGCCTATGACAGGGGGTTGGAACTCGATGATCTTTAAAATCCCTTCCAACCTGAGCTATTCTATGATTTAGTCCAAACCCATTGTAGGGAGTAGGGACATCTTTAACTAGATCAGGTTGCTCAGAGCTTCATCAAGCCTGGCCTTGAATGTCTGCAGGGACTGAGATATTGTGATTCTTCCACACCCATCAATTCTGAGTAAAATAGCAATTAAGTGACTGAGTTTAAAGCACTGCCTTCCAACACTCTCCACTTAGATTCTTGGTTTCCAAAGCACGGCATGTCTCAACACAACCACATAAAATCCACTGGGATTTTAATGACAGTGATTGTGTAAGGGAGATGTAAAGATCAGAGATACTGACATCTAGTCAAAAGTAGGGGTGGTTACCAAACTAAATTTATTAACCTCACAGAGGTTCTGCAGCTGGAGTAGTTGGTGGTGTCTTAAATTTCTAGTCCAAAGCTCAGTTTATCCTGCCTAAACATCACCAGTAAGTTATTCAGGAAGTCAGAGATTTCTCACCCTCAAAGTTTTAATTTCCAGCATTTTTCATGTAGCTGAAAAGCTCAACTCATTTCTGATCAGTAAAACATGACTGGTTTCTCAGAACTTCAACAGTACAGGAGTTCAAGGAAAACATTTAACAATGCAAATTTTGAAAGCAAATCAGTACAAAACTGGAACTATGTTTCATAACCAAGATTTGTGGTTACCTCATAAGAGCAATTTATCAAAAACACACCCAGTTAACACAACATTAAGTAGAGTAACCTGCTCTTGTACCACACAGCCCTCCAATTGCACACATGGAGGCCTTTAATCAGCATTAGCTAAAGTCAAAAGCCTCAGCTACTCACATCACATTTCGTTGTTGGTTGATGCTTTGCCAGAGCCTTCTGTTTCTTAGTGGGATGTGCATGACATGAATCCTGCATGTGTGGGCTCACAGAACAGCTTTGGCATCAGTTTCTAAATGTCCTTGCACCAGTGAGATGTTTATCTGTGAGAAAACAGCATCTGTTGTCTAATCCTCAAATCTGGAACCATAAAAAAGATCACAAGTTGAAAAAATCTAATTGAAAGATGTGGGGTTTAATTAGGGAATTAGATTTAGGGCAAGCATGAGACTATTCTTCAGATATGTCAAAAGGTGGAGTGTTCCAGTCTTCTCTAGAGGCAGGACAGATACAGAGATTCAGAGCTGACATCATATAAAACTGCAGAAAGGGCAGGACAACAAGACACAAATAAGTTACCTGGGTAGGTAGCACCATTGCAGCATCAGAAGGTTTCAAAGCCAGATTATACAGAAATCCTAATTACTTTGGGTAGAACTAAATACTGTTTTGCCACAGGAAGGTGAAATAATTGATGTCTGATGTCCCTTCCATGCACGTGCACCTCCTGTCATGCGGTGAGAGAGCTGCAGTTGTAGTAAGCAAAAAATAACTGGATGGAGCTGCACAGAGACAGTAGCATAAAGGGAAAAAAATCTACAGTCACAATAATTTTAGATATTACCTGACTCTGAAGGAGATAAATTACAAATGCTTCAGTGGGATGGGATCAGTATGTTTTAGGAATATTCCTTCACTCCTGAAGCATGTCCCTTCCAACTCAAACCATTGTATGATTCTATGTCACAATGCTGCTTGTGGAAAACCAGTTAAACACAGGAACCCTTGCAGATGTTGTCCAGTGCCATCATATTTTCTGCTGCTCTTCTCACAGTTAAATTCCTTCAACTCTACTGATTTTAAGGAGTAGTAAATCATCGAGGTAAAATGTGTGTATGGGGGAGGGAGGAGAATAGACTATAAAAATAGATTTACTATGATTGTCACTAGAAGAAAAGTAAAAGCTCTGTGAACAATACTGCAATGCTGTAACCCCAGCCTTGGTCCTTGTGAGTGGATAGGCAGTGATGGCACACATATGGCCTGCAGTTACTTGTGTGTGGGAAGTATCAGCTCAGCACTGAAGTAGTTCTTTGTACTACAGAGGAAAAGGATATGTTCAGTCTGGTGTCTGCTCTTATCAGCTGATGGCAGACGGAAGTTCCTACAAGAGGTGCAGAGATCATTCCTCAAAGGGAAGGAAATACTCCTTGTTGTCCTTAGGAAAGGGAGAGTCACCTTTGTAACTCTTTAGGTTGCTGGGGTTTAGCGAACTTTGGCAGTCACAGCTGTCAGTCTCAGCTGGTCTTCAGTTCCTGCTGCTGCAGACTAAAGCCTCTGTTCTCCTACATCCAAACCCTTGTCCCACTCCTCTCCAGATGACTCCTTTGGTTTCCTTACACTCAATCCAGTATCATCCCCTTTTTACTTCTTTCCACAGCACACAATATTCCCAGAGTAAACCTATATGAATTTTCCTCTCCTCCATCTTGCTGTAAACTCACCTGTGGACACCGATAGAAGGATCACAGTGGCTGCAACCAAGTTCTTTAAACAATTTTTTACCATCACATGGTACCATCACACAGTAGCAAACACTACATCATAGTTCACCAGCTTCTGCTCTGGGCACAAAGCCAGAGCTCCTGGGAGAGCAACATCCAGTCAGCTTTTACATATTCCAGTGGTGCCTGAAAAATAGATATGACTTCCAAATTACAGCCAGCACCTACACAACTGTATGTTAAACCAAGAAGAACTATGTTAAACCATAATTTCTTTGTTTGCACAAGAATGTTTGCAGTTATGCAACTAACTTAATGTTCTGCACTTATTCTCTTTGTATCAGCGAGGTGTGCAATCATCTGCTTTTGATAGACCCCCTCAGTGATGCTGAGATTACCTTACTTTTTATTCAGATAATTCCTCTTAATCTATTTACTTCTGCACATGTATTTCTCTGGCTACAAAGGATTTCAGGGCTTAGCTGATGGACAGGTTCAAAGGCTCCCTGAAGATAGAATGAACCTTTCTATTGAAACTAAGAAGATCAAAAAAGTCACTAAACCTGGAAAGGCTCCCTCGTGCCAAATATTCATGCCCATCACAGATTGCCTCCTTGCTGCTAAACAATAGTTTGACAGGGAAAAATGTGATGTCTGGTTCCAAACAGTCAATGTGTGAGCCACTGCTGCTAAAATAGCTGCTGTGTCCAGACATCAGTGCTGGCCACTCTGGAGAGGTGCATGAAGCCATCTGGGAAGAAAAGAATAAGTGATAAAATGAAAAATTGTAATTAAGAAACAAGGATCTCCATTTCTGTAAGAGTGTAAAAGCTTAAAAGGGATTACAAAGTAAGATAAATTAAAACATAAGGGACATAATCTGTTGATCATGAAGGGTGCAGTGTAATTTTTTGTAAAGATAAGATTTCCCTGTAACAGGAATGTCTCAATTTACTACTAATACTGATTTTACTACTAGCACAGTGATTTTTCACAGGACAATTACACACATATTTTTAGTGCAGCAAAATTCCCAAGAGATGGAAAATATTTTCTCTGTGAATTTAGACTTTTAAGATTTCCTTTGAATGATTAGTTTGTTCCCTAAGAAATAAAAAAATTAGATCCATGAAACTCAATGACTCACTTTTTAAAACTGTCTTAAACATTAGGAAAATTAATAATTCTTTTTCTAAAATACTGGTTTAGAGCTTCTGTATTTAGGTTTTCCCAGATCTAAGGAATAGGCTTCCTGCATTATCTGTGTATCCAAGACAGTAAAATTTTTGCNCACATCGAGGACAATTACACACGTATTTTTAGTGCAGCAAAATTTCTAAGAGATGTAAAATATTTTCTCAGTGGATTTAGATTATAAGTTGTCTTTTGAAAGATTATTTTGCTCCTTAAGAAATAAAAAAAATTAGATCCATAAAACTCAGCTAGTGACTCGCTTTTTAAAGCTGTCTTAAACACTAGGAAAACTACCAATTCTTTTTCTAAGATATAGATGGTTTACAACTTCTGTATTTAGGTTTTCGCAGCTCTAAGGAATAGGCTTCCTGCATTACCTGTGTATCCAAGACAGTAAAATTTTTGCCAGATTTCTGAGCATGCACCTAATGAAGGCAATTCATGTGCAAGTCCATAAGCACATTCACACCTCAGTCACAGGTATGAAACCAAAATTGTGACAAACTCAAAATCAACCACCTCCATCACCTCTCCAGATGCTGCCAGAGCTCCTGATGTTTTGCTGCAATGCCTTTTCAAGACAGCTTTTGCTGTTAGAAATTGCTCCTTGCATCTGTGGAACTGCACAGGCTGTCGTGAAAATTTGTCCCTTTGTTTGAACAACCATTTTCAGACTTCCTACTGGTAGGAACAAAAGCACAAAACACTTCTGCACCAATACCAGGTGTCCCACCCCAAAACTGCCTCTGTGTGTGTCGGAACAGAGGAAGAGATGAATGAGAAATAATAAAACAGAAATTATTCCTAAATTATAAATAGATATTTTCTCACATTGGTACCAGATGAGGTCAACAAATAACAGACTTGAATTCCAAGTATCTCCAGTTCTCACCTCTTTATCCAAGCTGAATCTCTCGAAAATCAGGCAGCTCTTGCACTGAGGAAGGAGATTCTGAATCCTTCATCCTTAAGACAGATGCCTGTGTGGTGCATAAAGTAGCTGCTTAGAAAACCAAGAGGAGAGAATCCCAAGGGGTGTTGGTCATTGCTGTCATGGAAGCTATTTTCTAAGTTGTTTAATTGCATGGTTATTACCATGAAAGCATTGTTTGCAACTTTCAGAAAGGATTTATGGGATCTTGGTAGAATCAATGATTTATAAAAACTCCTTTGTTTCAAAGTGGGGCCATACCTTTAAATGTGAACACTCAAATGAGAAAAGCAGAAGATTCCTAAAAGTCCAGCAAAAGGGTCAAATTCTGCCAGTGAAGACACATCCACGAAGCTCCCCCAGAAACCAGAGCAATGTGCTGGAACACTGAAAGAAAATTTGGTTCTTAATGTGTCCCTGAAGACTGTAATTATATTTCCCATTGTACTAGTAACATTAATTGAATGTTTAGCTGAAATCAAGTTCATTACAAGTTAAATACAGTACCTAGCCTATTAGGATGGTGTTTATAATTATAGTCATAAAGCACTTGTAAAACATCTTCATTGCAGCCAATAGGTGGAAGCTGGGCTCAGTGGCTGCTCTGAAGCTCAGTTCATTCTCTGTGTCTTTGTGCCTGAGTAGCTTTGAAGACTAAGGTCACACACTCCACTACATCACTTCCATAGCTACTGCCAACACTGACAGATTTTAAAGGAACATGGCCTGCAAGAGTTAAAAAAAAAATTACATTTCACAAACTGTTAAGGCAATTTTTTTTTCAGTGCAGCTAGATCTTACTAAAAAAGCCTAAATCTATGAAGACAGAGGTAAGACGCACGCTCTCTTGCAAATATACCTTGTTATTGGCCAGCTTTTTGGGCAGATAATACAATTTTAACAATAAACCAGCCTTTGACAAGGCCTAAGAGACTCCAAGACTCTCTTATATAGTAGAATTTCCAAGGTCTCTCAGGGAATCATTACAGAAAATACCTAATCTTTTATTATTGCCCAAAGTCTTTCTGTCTCGGATCTAGCAGATGCTCTACTTAGAGCTTCACCATCTTCGATGTAAATTGAGTCAACCCCAGCAGAGGACTACTTTGAGGAACTATTGTGGCCACCAAGTAATGGCACAAATGATCTAAAAACACAACAATTTCTTAACAAAGAGCTGTGTGTGGCCTTGGCCAAAACTAGGTCTCCACGCATCTAAGAGGATGAAGAAATCTGATAAGCAGCACATAGAGCTGATGTCACTTTTGCTTAGTTACACACTTGAAGGAGTACCCAAGCCCAAGAACTACCACTTGACCTTCTGCACTTCCAAAATAAATCCTTGCTGTAGTTGTTTTCAGAAAAATAGCAACACCCAAGAGAAAAATTAGTTTTTACTGTCTTTTATTTGACATGGTTGAAGACACAAGAACACTTAAAATACAATCCAGACAAGTTGTGAACAGCTCCAAACCTCTTGCACAGAGGTGAACAGGACCACAATGGTTGGGTTTATTATATAGTTTAAGACTATTTCAAGCAGGTGAGTACTGTGACGTTATGCCCAACAACTTTTATACTATTCATCCGCTTTAAGCCACTTCATATCATAAATATGCAGCTTATCTTGGCGATTAAATCTCTGCAATATATAATTAGCCTTCTCATAATAATGCATTAAAACTCCTGTATATAAATATTGGTATCTTCATACCAATGTAAACTTTCATCACTGCATGTTTATCACATTCTAGCACCATTCATCATTCTATCCACAATTAGCTGCTAACTTTCAGCCTGGAGTTAAGTAACTTGGACCCAAACATGCAGGTTGCTGCTTGAAGCAAAACTTCTGCTTTCCTCAAGGATAGCAGGCCTTGTCTTTCCAACATTAAGTTGCACAATGTCATCTGAAACCCCTACCCAAAAAAAGAAAGGCTCTGCAGGGAATCTCCTGCTAATTATCATAGCTACTATTCTAAAGAATTACTCATTTCCTAATAAATTTCATCTCAGTTTNACATAGGTGAGTAAGGGCAGAGAATCACTATTGTGTGGGGATCTATAGTTTAGAAGAGTTGCAGAAACTGCCCTTGCCATTCCCTGCAGACAGGCTGAAACCAGCCCAAAAACCATGGCCCACCTGATCCTGCAGATCATCTCCTCTTCAGAGGGGAAAGCAGGAGGATGCAGCCATTTACTGAACAAATTCTGCATTAACCTAAGGCTGCTGGAAACAAATTTGTGCAGAATCAGATACACTTAATTTAACACAGGATGCAAAGACTCCAAAGCCTACTTTTCTTCATGAATTTTATGTTTCAGTAGGTATCAGTGGTGGGCAGAGACTAGGTCTCACCTGCAGCTACTATAAATGAGCGTTGCCTGACTTTAGAGAGTAGTTTAGTTCTCATTTTATGCTAGGGAAAATCCTAAATAAAACTTCAAAATCTAGTGAAGAAGCCATATTTTCAGATCATAAGGTCAAAATTTTAGCTTGGTTTTACAGGAGGATTCATCCATTATTATGATGAATTGCTGGAGATGGAAGAGTCACCATCTGAAGCAAAGAAATGAAAATCCCAGCAACATACTTGTGCATCAGCGTGATACACTTAACTGGTATGATTTGCATCGCAGGAAGAATGTTGTATTCTCTGACACACCAGCATTTCTTTCCTATTATTAAAAGATCAGCCTTTTAAATTTCCTATCTTACCATCTTTTAAAGCCTGTAATTACAGAAGGTGATTGAGAAACTGTGTTATTTAAAATTAACAGCTGAATGAAATCAACAGAGGCGAAGAGCATTTTTTTTTCTATACAAGAAAATAGCACTGTAGAAAGAAAGAGTCTGTACAATATTTAAATATTGTATATACATAAAATTATATTGTTCATAACTCATCCTAAAGTTTCTCTTGCTTGTAAACCATGGAAAGCAACACACAAAAAAATCCCAGTATTCAGCTTTTAAAGCATTTAGCAGACAGCAGGAAACTGAATGCCAGCAAGCACACTTTGGAATTATAGAAAATATCCATTTGGATATTATGACTAGCATTCTCCACAGTCCTTTTTTTTTTCTTTTCTTTTTTTTTTTTAAAGCTGAATGCAGAACAGATTTGACATTCAGCTTAGGAATTCTGCAGAGGACATAGAACACTCAATGGCAAAATGCAGTCAATCAGTTCTGCAGATCTCCACCATGGCTAAACACAGAAATCTTAAGTGCAGGATCAGAACATAAGTTAGTGAAAAAATTATATGGTTGTGTGTTTGAAAAGCATCAGAAATGGATTTAACTTGTGCTCAACTCAGAGAGGAAGGTTTAGTTTAACAATCAATGTTGCCAAGTTTCAAAAATATCATGAATTCCAGCAGTACAGCCGGCAGCTCTGGTTAAAAGCTCTGCAAGTTTCAGAGTTTAGCGTGATTCCACAGGTTGGCCTCATTCTGCCAATATGCAGTGGGATCTGGATTTGAATCGAAGGAGCCAAGTCATGGCAGACAGAGATTGTAGGCTTTAGAATTTACCACCTGTAGCATTTGGCAAAATAAAAACTGCTCCAGTTGCAGAAGAGATTTTTGAGGTAAACATCCTTAAAAAAACATTGCCAGCAAGTTACTGTTTGGAAAACAAGATGAGATTACAGCCATCATCAAGTTTCACTTGCATTGGCCATGTAAGAAAAGATTTACTTAATGCTATTTGTAGTTTCATTCTTTTGGCTTTTGCCGTCCATCTTTTACTGGGCGCTCAACTCAACCCAGAAATATACTTCAATTCATTAAAATATATTATGGTACTTTTGATCTGGATGTTTTCTCTCTCTTCTGAGTAGTTTAAATCTTCCTGAAAAGCCATCACCTAACTGCACTTCCAAATCTAACACAGGGATCAACAAGAAAAGAAGTATAATCATTTAGGGAAGGGCTCGATAAACCAGAGGGGTCAGAGAGACCTCAAAGGCTGTAGAAAGCTGCAGATAGGAATGTGAGAGTTCAAGGGAAGCACAACATCCTGAACCTGGGGAGGAATAATCTCATGTACCAGTATACAGTGTGGGCCAGCTGGCTGGGATGCAACTTGGCAGCAAAAGATTTTGGAAGCTTGGTAGACACAAAGTTGAGAGTGAGCCAGCTACATGCCCGTGCAACAAAGAATGCCAGTAGCTTCCCAGGGAAGAGCACTGCCAGCAGGATGAGGAAAGTGATTACTCAGTGAGACCACATCTGGTGCCAGGTGCTTCAGTACAAGACACATATGGACATGCTCTACTGAATCCATGCACTGATCATGAAGATGAGTAAGGGATTAAAGTATCCATCATGAGAGGAGAGGTACAGAATGCTTAGACTGTTGAGACTCAAGAAGGCTCAGGAAATGCAAGCAATGTGTATAAATGTCTAACAGAAGACAGCAAAGAAGACTGAGCTAGACTTCTTTGAGGCATCCAGGGAAGGAAAAAGAGGCAGTGGCCACAAATTGAAAACTTCAGAAATTCCCTTTAAGTGTAAGAAAAAGCTTCTTTGCAGCTCAGGTCAAATACTAAAACAGGCTGCCCTTTGGAGATATTCTAGACAGAGTATCCTTAGAGCTGAGCAGCTGGACCAGATGTCCCATCCAACCTCAAGAATTCTGTGATTTGTTGATTTCAGATGGAGTTTAAGAAAAATCAGTTTAGAAGACTCAAAAGGGAAATAGTTTTGTTCCTAATAATTTTCTAAAGTATAACAACAGCAATGCTACAGCTAGTTCTGAAAGCATCGACAAGAATGGCCTTGATTTTAAACCAGAGCAAGTAATATTTGGATCCTAAAATGCATATCTATTTCCTAAATCTTAATATTAAGAATTTCTTGGAACTTTCTTTTCAGTGTGAACTCAGGATTTAAGAAGCCTTTCTTTAATTAACTGTTTTTCTGCACTTAAAATTTTGAAAGCACAGGGCAAAATCAAAGGAACACTGTAGACTACTAATTTGTTCCCATCACCAGAGGATGGTGCTGTTTATACAGATATTCCACACAGATACTTTCCTACAACAGCCTTCTGGGTGAGTTTTCCCTGGGAGGAAGAAGAACAAGGACAAGGGAAAGAGATTACAATTTTGTATCTTTTAAACTAATCTTTAGGACCCAACAATAATCAGCATTTTACTTAGTAAAGGTCAATCTTCAGGCATGCTTGAGTAACTTGGGAACTTTTACTACCTCTGGAACTTCTGCTCCCAAAACTTTGAAAAGATCTTTCAAAATCCAGTCTTTGGTCATCAGAGGGCACCAACATGACATACCCCACCTTACAAGCTGTTCTCATATAGCCTGCTGAAATTCAGGTTGATCACATGATACACCAAAGTCAAAAAATGGAATAATGGAAGATCAGTCTCATAAACAGGCCGTGGTGGGGGAAATGGGCTGTTAGTAGTTTAAGAAATCAATACCAACTTTGACACTTTTAGATGTGGCAACATCAATGGCCATGGCTTTGATTTCAGTGTCCCCAAACTGCATTAGTGTTTTGATCTCCCGCCGGTTTGGCACCGAAGCGTCAGTTCCTGTGAGATCCAAGCGAAGGGTGCCACACTTTTTCACTCCAGTTTCAGTGATGAAGCTGACATTATCTTGTTCTGAGCTATAGATATTGATGACTATTACTAACTGAGAAGGTTTGGCAGGTGTGTAACTGCGTGTCACAGTTTCTCCAAGGGCCACGGATTGGTCGGCTGAGATAAATTTGTCAAAGACATCAGTGCACCAGCGTGTGCCATCTTTGATCAGCAGCTTCTCTGGGGGATGCTTCCCTTCCACAAAGCGATTGAGCACACCCACACCATAGGTGAGAGGAGACCGCCTCACTTTGATGACAGCAGGGTCAAGACCAAAGAGAACAGCTCCTTTGAGGATAGTGAGCCCCACATCCTGAGGAATGATGACTCGACATCTCGAACCAAAAGCGCTCTGGACAGCTTGTTGGAGTAAAGGGGATTCAGCAAAGCCACCCACCAGGAAAAGAAACTTGACATTGGTCACTTCTGGCTTATCAAACACGTCACCTAAATAGAAACAGAGACCACTCAGTAAGGGAAAACCCACTGTGACATGGCAATAAAGGTGAAATTCCTAATTTCTGACTGCACTGAATGGCCCATGCACATGCACGAGATCTGAAACTGCCACATCTATACCCGAGCTGCCACTCTTAGCATGCACCAGTTCCACTTCTGTAGCTTCTTATATACTCTTATTTCACTGTGAATGTAAACTTAAAGCATACAATATTTCTGAAGTGTAAATTAAAATCAGATTTTTATTCAGCTTCTACTAATAAAGGGTGACCCTTCCAGTCACAATATGGGTAGTAAGGGAAGGTATGGATATTCCCAAACCTAACAAATTCACATACCCTTTATTGCATTCCAGAAAAGCCACCTCAATTCAAGAAGTCATATTAAACACAATAAATACCATCTGCAAAATAACACCTTCTTGCATTTTTACAGATGTGCCCTCTTAGCTTAAGCCCAAGTGCCTTACTTCCAAGAAATTCATGTGGTTCAGTTGTAGGCTCACCCTGAGTTCAAATAACTGAGGCAGCAAGACTGAGTTATCTGTTAATATTACTGTAATTCTAAGTCTCTCTCTTACCCTGCTCACACAGCAGCTGTTCAGTACTTAATTGCCTTAAGTTCTGACTTATAAATTTACCTAGTAATTCCTCACATACAGTGAGCAAAGTTGGATATTCCATTCCAAATACAATTCAGTTAGTGCTTTGTAATGTGTAGAACAGCAATATTTTCCTCAGTACATATATTATACTCTAGTTAAATCAAATCCAATTCTCCACCAGGAAGACTTTAAATAATAAATTTTCCAATAAGCCTATGTCACTTTCCATTATTCCATAAATAAATTCAGTGCTGCCTAAGCCATGCCTGGAAGTACTTTCACCATGATGCATCATTTATTATTTGTGGTTTAGAGATGTCAGTGATTTGGATGGTCACAAATAAATGTGACCTTCCACTGAGAAGAAACAAACTATAAGTTTTAATAGGAGGGATAACCAGAAACTAGTTACATCTCTCACATCCTGGAAGAGTAAAAAGAAAAGAAAGATCCAAATCAGATGCTGCATGTCTCCCTTCTGAATGCTCACAACCTTGGAAGCACAGAATAACTGAAGCTTAAGTAGGAACAAGACTGAAACACTCTCAAGTGACCAGTGCTAGAACTATAAATACATGTTAAAATGATGTCCTTTACTTTTATTATTTTCCTAAAACTATTTTGTAGAAAGCTACAAGCTGCAGAGCTAAATTCCTTGCAAATGGTTGGTGGGTACTAGGGAGTTATTTGACTTAAATTCCAGTTATTGTTTTGAGACAGGTAAGCAAAGTCTCATCCTCAGCCCAGCAAGGATGTGGAATTACACACAGATACTTACTAAGGTGCTGAATGATCTGGTCAATTGTAGGTTTGAAAAGAGCATTCATTGCATCCGGGCTCATCCTCAGCATTCCCTGGGAGGACCACTTCACAAAATCCACACTGGAAAGGAACAGTTTGAAGGGACATTAGAACATTGCAGAACAAGTACTCACAAGACACTCTAAATTAATAAATGAGTGAGTTTACAGAATCTGCACACATTTTGCTTGGAAAACAAGTGCCTCCCTTCACCCTAGCCCCATACCAACCACAGCAATGTAAAATTTCAAGGGAGAATTGTTAATTTTGCTTGTCTAATTGTTGTTTTCTTTGCCTGATTGCCTTCTGTAGCGTTACCAATGCTCAGCTGCTTTCTGAAACAGCTGGCAGTCAATTCAGTGCTCGCTCAAATGAAACAGCACTGATTCATCCCCAGAAGGGCAACATTTAGATTACGGCAGTAGCAGGCCAAAGCCACTGGAGGAAAAAAAAAAACAAAAAAAACCCTACCACAAGAAAAACAAGCAAGAATGGGAAGCCTGGGGAGGCAGAAGGGAGCACAGCATTCCTAATGAGGCATGACATTCGTTAAGCGCATACAGCCATTATGTTATTCCATCACTGATACACATCCATACAGCTCAGTAATCTCCTTTCCATTCATGCACGCTATATGTCACATTTATACTCTTTCTATACCATTAATCAATTAATTTCATTTTCTTTGAAGGGAACATTTAGCATTGTCTCCAAAATTCACCATTAAGACTATTAACAAGAGGGAGACGGGGAGACTGTCTTATAAGAGAGAATATTTCCAGAAATTTTTAATGGTTTCTGAACCTCCTTCTCATTTAGGAAGTGACTCTGAGCTTGACTTCAAGTCCTATAGGCTTAAAGTACATGTACTAATAACTTCAGTTCAGCCTGCACGCTACATTTGACATTTACTGAATTAAAACCCACAGAAGTACAGGTACTAAATATCACGTCATTTACTCTCAGGTCCCAAGCATTCAGTCCCAGATTCACAGGCTCTTGCTCATTCTCTTTTATGCTACTAATCTCCTGTAGCATATAATTTCACAAGATGCAAAATGCCCTCTTCTAATTTCTCCTTGTTTCCTCTTCTACAGCAGCCCACACAGTCTTGTCATTTATGGTGCCTTCTTGATAATGAACAGGATAAATTAAAATCTCTGGGGAGGATTATTTATATTACTATTCATATATAAATATATGTATAAATATCTTATTATTCTTTGTTTATATAACTGCTAAAATACTAGAAGAAAGCCTGCCATCACTTCAAAAGAAGAATGCTTTCCCCTTGCAGAGCTCTCAGCAGTAGTTCACACTTCCACCAACAAGCTGGTATTATTAATAACTTTTGTCAAGCCATGAACATATTTACACATCTCACTCAAGATCCTGCATTTGTCCCAGGGTTCAGGCTTTTAAAAATTAAGGCTCTAGGTAACTAACATCAAACACTGTATTCAATCTGGCATTCCTAATTAACACACAAAGAACCCAAAATATAAGGTTAAATTAATCAAAGTGATGCAGTGGTGACCTAATGAAAGACACAAACAGCACTAATAGAAGAGAGTAATTCTTGTATAAAAAAGCTTTTCACAAGAGATTGATCAGAAATTTTCATTCTAGTAACTGCACCTCAGGCAATCCCATTGTTCTCATCTTTATATTTAATTTTTATTTTATTATCTCTCAGTTTAAATGTAATTAGTATATTTATTTGTCTCTGATACCATTAGTTATTTCCACACCCATTTAGACACATTTATCTACTCACTTGCTTTTCCTTAAGGCATGTTCCACACTGTGGCCTCGAAACTTCTTGTAGTAGTCAATGAAGGAGAAAGGTAGAGTGATGTTTAGTGGGTTGGTCCTGTCTGGAGCTGCTGCCCTTTTACGGGACTCAAACGCAATCATCAGATCCACCCAGGCAGCAGGACGCTTGATTTTAAATTGTTCAATAAAATCTTCCCCAAATATTTTACACAGGAGCTTTTCAAATTCATAGTCCACACCTAGAGAACCGTATGGCCCACCTGTATTGCAAACAAAACACAGCTTTAAGATTTGGAAGTGCTTATTAGTTTTCAGGTTGATGAAATATACATCAGATAGACTCTAGCAGAATTATCATGGGAGAGTCTACAGAACAGAGTGATCTTTCCTAAATAACAGTTGGTTTAATGCACAACATAATCATACCTTTGCCTCATATTTATTCCTATACTATGACAGCTACTGTAACACCAGCACTACAAAACAGAAATATGTTTATTAGAACAGAAACATGTTTATTATATCTATAGAAATATGTTTATTAGGGATTGAACTGCATCTTCATCAACAGAACTGAAGAACGTGTGGATTGGATTCATATTTAGAATTAGACAGATTTGAGGTACATTGTCCCATCTTACTCAGTTGGTTCCTGAAGTCTTACACTGAGACTGAGAAGGCTCAGTGATGGACTGTCCAGATGAAGATTAACATGGTATAGAGACACAGGAACAAATAATAGGCTGACTCATATGCTTAACAACTTAGCCACAGGACGAAGTCTAAGGGGATCTGGAGTTCAGAAAGGGAGTATCACTGAAGGAGTTGCACTTTGTATCTATGTTAGGGAGTGATCGTTGTGCATTTTTCCCAGGGGGTAGTCGACCCTCCTTGTTACACTGCCTGTGAAATTACTGGAATATACAATTCCCCTTCTACAGAAGCACCTGTTCTAACAACAGTCACTTTGCAAAGATTCTGTTGTGACACTCTGTTGTTCCTATCTCCACAACACAGCCAAGAAAATCTGGACAGATCAACAATACACAGGTGATTTCTCAAATGATGGGAAGAGGACGAATCTACTAGTAGAAGTCAGACCAGGACCATGGCAAGAGATCACATCCTGAATGGGAGTGAATAATATGGGAAATGGCAGTTTCTTGTTCTCTCATTGTGAGGCCTGCCATCCAAAAGCATTAGAAGCATTGATTGATGTACCCATGTCTCCTAATGAGTAGCGATCTTATACTAGTTTGGATTGCTGGTCTTATTTCAGGAACTGTAATGAAATGCAGTGAATTATGAAAACATACATTTCCTTCACTGACAAGTGAATATATTAGTAAAGCAAGCTGTGGGAGTGACATTACCTGTTGCCTTGTATAGCTCCTTCAGATGTCCTTCAGGGAGCCTGATCTGATGGACAGTGATATCCACTGTGCCTCCTCCACTGTCAACAACGATGTAACGATCACCTGGTTTGCCAAAGGAATAGGGACATGGTATTTACATTAGGATTATCACAACAGCATCCTGCAATGAAAGCTTTCACCTTGACATATAATGACTTCTAGAAAAGTCATGAACATCTATGCTGATGACTTGTATTTATTACCAATTACAATGTAATGACTGATAACAAACACGAAACTCAGATGTCAAAGGCTAATGGCGTAGCAAAGATGAAAAACAGATCAGTGGCCCTGCTCATGCTACTGGTGTGGGCTCTACTGGGCTACCAAATTAATACCACAGTATATTTACATGGCTCATTCTGAGGAAAATATCCTGTTCCCATTTTAAAGCTGCATTCCTTTCTATTGTCTCCTTAATAAATCATATTTTGTTAGAGCATACAGAACTGCAGTATAGCCTTAGTAACTAAAGACAGCACACCATACAAACTGGGTTTTTTTCTTTTCCTATTTATAACTACGAGAACAATGCAACACACAGAATACTGGTGGGAAACACAATGTTTGCCCAGCATTATAAAACCAGTGAGAGCAAAGTTTACTCAAGAAAGGACACTACCTTCCTCCAGCTCTGACCAGATCTCTCCTATGACATTTTCCACCATGAAGGTACGACTCTGGCGATTGCGACGGATGTGTTCCTTAGCTAGTCATGGACAGAGAAAAAAAAAACCACTGAGTATAAGAAAGCCTAAAGAAAGTGATATCATAAGCAGCAGGAAGCAAGTGCAATCAGGCTGAGAGATCTGTACGTGTAACTTCTTAATGAAACAAATGAACAGAAATTATCACATTACAATCAGGAACATGATAATGTTGTTCCTAGAAAGAAGGAAGAATGTTTTTCAGCCATGCTGATCTTCCTTTGCACCTACTGGATTAAAACCAACAGCCTAATTTGAAAGTTATAAACAGATCTGATTTGTTTTTATGGGTTTTTATTATATTCTACTTTATAAATCACTGCTGGAAGTGGGTGGGCTGGCAGCCAGCTGTGCTCGGCACAGCCCGCGCTGCAAGGTGGCAGCCCCGGCAAGCTGCCAGACTCTGTGTCACCCCAGGCTGGGAAGACTCTCCCACCTTCCCAAAAAACACTGCTGATTGTGGGTTCTTGGGCAAAATTGCCTCCTGAGCCTTTCAGGACACCAGTCTGTCTTAAAATGAGCAGACAAAAGCACTGCTTTTCAAGTTTATACAGCGATCACCAAGCCTGACCCTCATAACATTTCAAATACACTCCAATTAAAAATTAAGCATAATTTAGCAATACTATTATAACAATCAGTTAACCTGTAAGACTTAATTACTACTTAGACATTTAAAAGATGCAAAACAGAATAGGAAGCAGAGTAGTGAGAGCCTTTTCTGTTATGCTTTAATGAACCCCTAATGACTGTATGATCAAAAAAAGAAACCATTCCCTGTGTAACCTTCATCCACCTTCAAAGGCACTTCTATAAAACACTGCAGGAAAAGAAAGGCATCCTACCATGCAGAAAACATCCTTCTTTATGAAAAAGAAAAAATCTGTATGCAAATCACTGAATGCTTTTTTTGCTCCTTGTTTCTAGGGTGCCTATCATCAGAAAGATAAGCACATCCACTTGTATCCCCATCCTTCCCATGGAGACCCTGTGATGCAGATAAGCCACGTTAGCCTGGCTTGCTGACATAGCAGCACATGGCCAGAGCTTAAATTATGAAGCTCTCAATGAAAGAACCAAGAAAAAGCACCAAGTCCAAGCAAGTGCCTGACACAGACCCTGAAGAAGTCAGTTGGGAGTTCTTTCATTTCCTAAAAGTGAACACAAGAGCCAGGCTATGATCACAACTCAAGTAAGGTTATCCTGGCTACTATGAACAGTAAAATATTTGTTTTGACTTCATTGCAATAATAAGATCCTTGGAGAGCTTCTCTCTGTTTATATTTAAAGGGTTTTTCTCCTTAATCTGTTCTCAACTTGTCTTGGGTGCCTGCCATGCCTTTATGAAATTTTAATTCTAACCCCAAATTAATTCCCTCCAAACTTTGTTTTCATTAATTTTGACATGAAAACTCTCTCATCCCCAGTAGCTTTTACCATACAAAGTCAAGAAGGAGAATGGTGCTTCCTTGTCCAAGCATAAACCCATGAGCAGAAATCCATGCTCTGCCAGATTCTGCCCAGCTTCAAAAACTAAACCAGAGAAACTATTTTCTTTTATTGTTTTCTCAGAGGCAAATCCCTGCATAGCCTGAAAGTGAGTTCATGTAGAATCACATGAAATTGGAATGGTTGAGGACATGAATGTGGGGGACAGAAGGCAAGGGGCCCCTCAAGGGAGCACCATGTCCTGTGCCCTGTGTCCTTAACACTGAGCACATCTGACAAGCACTGGCAAAGAGAGGCATGGATATCAGAAAATGATGTAGTGATTCCATCTAACTGAAAAAAAATAAAATACCCTCTGGGAACTACAGGAATAGCTTTACTATCTTAATCTTCCATTTGCCTGGGCTGTTTTGACCTAGTAGATGTGATAAAATATGAGTTCTTCTGAAAAAATCCTTCTGGGATAAACTGACACACTAGCACTGGTATCAGTGCAACTGCTGCAATACACACAGTTGGAAATCTGACCCAAGAAGTAGCAATCGCACCTTTTATTTCCTTTTTTTTTTTCCCTTGTTTTTCTCCAATATTGGTTAGAATTATCAACCTAAAATAATGTTGAGTTGGAACTTGATGATCTTTAAGGTCCCTTCCAACCCAAATTATTCTATGATCTTTTGGCAAATGACTTATGCTGCTGTACAGGCTCTTTCTCACACTTAAGTAAATAATAATAGCAAGGCAACTCAGGTTAAAAAATCAGAAGCATTGTGTCTAGTTGTTCTTCTACATGTAAATTCATGGCTATATTCCAGGACTTTGTTTTCCCTAGAGTGCTGAAAATAATTAACGATATTTCATGAAGATGGCATCAAAATACAGTTGCAGAAAATGTGGAACTCTTCAGACTGCAGATCTCATTGCAGATCCAGTCATTTGTCATTGCTTCAACAACACAGCTCATTGAACAAATAATTGTTTCTAGGAAATTAAATTTAAAATAATTCAATACAAAGTATTGATTTTAATCAAGGCAAAAAACCATTGTTGTGAAAATACCATGCCTCACACAACATCCTTAGTAAAGGCAAAGCAATGAAGCTACCTGTGTGCTAAAATTCAAGTGTGTGCAAACACATCTGCTGGGTTAATGACTAATGTTTAATTACAGTAAGCAGCAAAAAAATTTATTAAAGCAAACTGAAGATATTTCAAGAGAATAAAGAAAACAAGAAATAGTGAGAAGACATCACTTATGAACAAAGCAAACTGAGTCCTAAGAATCTTAAGAAATGAGTAAATAGAAGTGGTACCCTGTGTAAATCCAGTTCCAATGGTGTCACTGGGGCTGTAACCATTGACAGGAGCCCTGCTGCTCAGCTCAATCATCTGGTGCAGGCGGAGCTTTCGGCAGTAGATGGAGGCAGCCTCAGGTTCCAGTGCAATGATCAACTGCTCAGGATTTTCAGGAGATGCCATTCCTGCCTGTGAAAGACAATCCATCAGAGAAATGGGGTGGGAGATGCTTCAACCCAGCAGATACTTCTTAGCAAGTGACCAAACCTTCCCCCAGCTCATGGTTTCGGACCATGCTGCATGTCTAACTGAGCAGCTGTGTGCATGACACAGGGTGGAGGAAGGAAGAAAGATGTTTTGAAACCTGTGATAAATAGTCTAAAACCTGATCTCCTAATTAACCTGACAATCTGCATGTTAAGAGAGACCGCAGCCTCCTTAAGAAAAGAAGGATCAGCATCCTTTCAAAAAAATAATCTTTGGCCTTTCTTCCCCCTAGTATTTAAAGTTCTCCTTCCTTTATATCCCAGATACATCTACTCCTTGACAAAGTAGACTCATCCTGTGTAGCTTACTAAGAATACATGATAAAAGCTGCCAGTAATGCATCTTTTGACTTAAAACCTACATTGTCCATTTCAAAATCCATTGCCTTTAAGCACATTTAATTTTGTAACATCATCAAAAAGCTTGGTATATTTAAGGACTCAAAGTACGATAGTGCAGGTCCCCCAAAATGTAACAAGAAAAAGCCTAAAAATAATCTCGCATTATAAAATCAACATTTGCTATTCTTTCTACTTGCTTTCTGGGTTTTCAGCCTCCAGACACATAAGTTCTCGTATAACCCCATCTCTCTCAGAGCTGGGCTTATACAAGAGTGTCAGGGAGTGGTGAACAAATCTGTGTTCTTATTTCTTCTTCACTTCTTCCTAAAGTACAATTTTCCATTGAAACAGACAGCATTATCTTTCTGCACTACTTGTGTGTTACCTCCTGCAGCTTTTATGTGTCTGAGTACTAAAGAATGCTAGCAAACAAATATATAAACATTTTTTTGTTTCCACAGTCAGTCTTCCAGCAAACCTTCACATCAACTCACACACATGCACAGTAGTGGCTGCGGGGCATCCCCAAAAGAAGGGAGATTTACATAGAAAAGACTCCAAATCTGAACCAGAATTTGGCTTCCTTCATACAGCTACACTGTGGGCATTACTGGCTGGTTTATACTTGTAGGTAGAAACACAAAGTAAAGCTTGTACAAAAAAGCAATATTGGGATTAGACCTGGAGACTTAAAATTGTCCTTCACACTTACTGATAGATTTTACCCTCTCCCTCTTAGTATGACAAATAGATTTTCATGGACAGGATCTTCCTCATTGTTGACAACAAAAAAATTATGAAAGCCAACAACAAATAAATAAGAAAGTAAGGGTTAATATAATTGTAGTTTTAAAAGCACACTTCATGATTAAAATTATGGTCACTTTACAACTTTTGTTCTGTTGGGCAAAACCTTTTGATTCAATTATAGCCACTGGCTTTAGCAACATGAGTAGTGGAACAATCTGGGAAGGAGAATATTCAGCAAATACTACAGAATATCAAGCCTTGACAACCATGTGGCAACATATACTAAAAAAATAATCTTTTTAATCAAACTTGGAAAATTTACAGTGGCCAGAGCCTACAAGTTATAAAAAGATTATCAACCAAGCACAGGCTCAAGTCAGGCTCTCCTACCACCATATCACTCACATGCAAGCATGTTGGCAGGCAATAACTTGGATAAAGCTCTGGAGCAGTACTGGGGATGATGATTAAGTTCTTGCATTGTGCCTTAATATAAACCCAGTCTTCCCATCAGCTGCTCTTTATGTACAAGGCACAAGCACTGCTGGTTCCATGCCAGCTCACTTCAACATCTCTTATCTCCAGCTGAGCTATTTTACACACGAAGTTCTAATTCGTTGCATCAGAAAGGGCAACATTCAAGATACGAATCAATACTTGGTCCTCGACAAATATTTATCTAATCTGTTAGAGAATTCCAAAAATGTACGGTCTCTGCACACAAACAATATCAGCTTTTTACTGCCTCTGCCTTTGGAATGCTTTGCTAAAACATGAAACTGAACCTTTCTTGCTCTAATTTTTAAGTACTTATTCCCCTATCCAATAAGGGCATGTAGAACAAATAGCTCCCTATTACCCTGCTGCAGCCTTCCCATATACTATATTCCATTATCACATCTTCTAAGAGCTCTGAATCTGAGTAGCAAGTGGTTTGGCTTTAATATCAAGCAATGTGGATAAACTTAGGGAGTTCAGTCTGCACCATGTACTGAGCTTGTGTTAGTGGCATAGACCAAGAACACTTAATCTCACGTCTAACAAACACACTAAAAGAGAAATTATATTTTAGGCAAAAAATTTTGTTGCTATGGATATTAAAATCCAAAGAATACACCTGTGAAAATACAGAGATGACAAGAACTGAGTTGCACATACTTTGTATCTTGAGGGGAAAACCATATTAATTGCAAAGTCATCAATCTGTTTTAAGGGGAAATTGGTAAAAATTTCCAGGGCTGGTTCTGCTAAAAGAAACCAGTAATCCACTAGCAGTAATGCTTATTTCCTCCCCTCCTCCAACAGTAGGTTGTTCCATGAACTTTTCACATTGGACATTAGGAGAGTGGACTGCACTGGGTGGACTCAGATCCATTTTCTCAGACCCTCCAAGTACAGCAAATACCATTATTGCTACGTTTTTCTCCCTAGATATTATTTTAACATACTGAAAATATCTCCCAAGGAAAACATACAGCATAAATTAAAGTTTTCAATTGTTAAAAGCACAGCAGATCCTAATAGAATTTTACGAGGAAAATGGGGTTTTTTGTTAAAATCTTTTCATAAAGAGTTTGAAGGGACAGTCACAATGAAGAGTATTTTGTTTCACATCAGAAAGACTAAAGAATCTTGTACAGTGAAAGGTACTAGGCATCAGACACATTTTACAGGTCCATAAATATGCATGTATCAATATTGATAATTTCATAACTTGTTTATGTAGTATTTTTACTTAGATCATGAGAGATACTACATTCTATGTATCTATACACAGCATAGATAGAAAAGGGGAAGAGGAGATGAGAAAGAAACATGAGCACATACATACTTCTGGAGAGGAATGGAGCAATGAATTACAAGCTCTGAGGAGATGAAGACTTAGGAGGAAACACCTTTGTCCCATCATTATAGCCAAGAAGAAAAGGAGAGATGGGAGAAAAGTATCAAGCATGAGAGAAAGAGAAGTGAAAACAGCAGGGGGTCAACACAAAGAAATGGTGATGCATTCTCTAAAAATATTAACCACAGAAATTTGGGCAGTTGCTGTATTTCACTTTTTTTTCTTTCTCACCTGCCTCACCCCTTGCCCTTGCCCACTGCTGTCCAAGCACTACTCTAACTAGAGAGCAGAGATTCAGTTGGCCAAAAAGGGACAGATCTAAACAATGTCTCAGCATTTAACATTATATAGATCATTGTGACAGTGGGACAGATGCATCTCATTACTTTTACCTAGGGCAGCTTAGAGCAGACTTCATAAAGAGCCAGGTCTTGACTCTGGTCTGGTGAGGAGATTTTACTTTATCTCTCATTATATGCACTAAACCCTGTCACCACTCATGAAACATAAAGCAAGCAGACAGCCATTTTCCCCAAAAATGCAAACGTGGAAAACCCATCATGGAATTACAAAAATCCTTTGAGTAATAGAAAGTTCTTAAAAATTCATTTATTTGCAGCATATTGGTGCTTTTATATATCTGGGAGAAGCAAAAAAATAAATGCTACGAAAAGAACTACTTTAAAAGATTGTCCCAAGCTCCCTTTGCTCGCGTGCCTGAGGACTGGGATTCCATGCTTTGAGAACTCCCAGATTTTCACTCACTCTAGTAAAACAAGTCTGTGAGCTGGTGCCAGGGCATTGCTGTGCATTTGCCAGGATGCATCATGGACAGCAAACCTCAAAGTGCTTCAAAGTACAAGAGCACTAATAACATTACCATCCAGATGCAGGTGAATTCTCAACCTGCGGCACAAGCTCTGCTTTTAGAGCCAGAAATATGTCACCAGATGAAAGGCAAAGCTGACCACAAATCCAGTCTTGACTCTCTCAACAGTGCCAGCTGCCAAATGTTAGACTAATTCAACATTAGCAAATATTGAGGTCTGGACTGTAGCTCAGTACAGCAGTCTGAGCACTCCCAGAGAAGTAAATGGCGCAGACATTCCACATACAGAAGTGTCATTGCTACAGATTAAAAGATGCTACTTTAAAACCCAGCCTCCAGACAACTACTAACCAGTGAGATGACCCTGGCAGACTCTGTACTCCTTCCTAGCTCAGATTACCTATCAGCAAAATACATATACTAGTGTCTTTGTCTTTTATGCTCCAAAAGTCACTAAAAGAAAACATTTTCCAAACTAAGTATAGAGTACTATATTATATGGGGTTTATTGCAGTTAAATTTGATCTTTCAGAAAGAGAAACAAACAAATGAGGTCTGATTGGATGGATCCTAATTTACTGCTTGGATAAATTTTGCAGTCATCTGAAGCCTGATTCATTCTGCGTCAGTGCCACAGGCACTGCATTGACAATTAATAAGACGTTTTCAGACACAAAAATGCAGCCTAAATAGACTAAAAAGATAAACATGTGAAAGAGGAGAACCACCCTCATTAGACAGTTGTGAAAACAAGGCACAGAGACTAAAAGCCTTGGCTAATGTTGCACAGCAACCCACAACAAGATGTAAATTCACTCCCCACACCCAAAACTCTATCTCAGTGATCCAGCCAAACCTACTCTTCACCAAACAGGGAGCTTCAGTTTCTGCATATGAACACAACACATGGACAACCTGCAAAGACACCTCCATCACAGCTATGGGTCACCATCCTGCTTTCAAAGTCTGCTACCTCCACCAGCTGCATTACTTTAATCATTCTTGAAGGAACACTGCTGATGAGATGAGTGCAAGGAGCACGTACTATCCTTGTGGATAGTAAGAAGAACCTTCTAAGCCTTTTTTACCACTAAAGCCACATTTGTAGGCACCAGAGATAAAATTTGAAAGTTGGATTCTAAAGATAATACGGCTCATTAGGAAATGTAGCTCCACAGGACAGCACCATTGAGCCAGAAAACACAGAAGCTGCAAATTAACATCAACATTTTTCTATTTTCCAATATATTTATTATAATTACTAACAACAGGAAAGGCATGATTGCAAGCTAAGCATGAAGGAAGTATTGTGCGACTGAATCAAGGCAACACAAAACAGCAGTTGGAAATTAAGTGCCTTGTGAAATTTACACTGTTTAAACTAATCAGTTCATTGTGTTAACGGATTCATGATAACACCATCCACTTAGTGCCTTGGTAAGTGAGCTCTTCTCTAACCCTCCTCCTTTTTCACTGGCTAGCACTTTCTCCAGCTCTATGGCATCAAACTGGGATGTCACAAATAAACAACTGAGATCTAATTACAGAGGCAGAGCATGCCAGGAAAGAAGATGAGCAACATGGGAAAAGACTCTCAGCATCATCACTGAGAGGTGCAGAAGGGGGAGCTGGGTTGGCAGGGAGCAGGGTGAGTGGCTCTCACAAAGCTGCATGAAAAACACTGCATGGGCAGTTTTGCTACACCTTTAATCTTGACACTTGGGGAATCTTTCACCAAAAAGATTTGAAAAGTCACCACATACCAAGTCATCATATACACTCATGCTTTGCTGTTAGTCTTCACAGTGATGGAGAGCACTACAGAACAGAAAGTACTGAGTAAATACAACAGGCTGAGGTCAGATAGACCATTTAGCTCAGTCACTTAACTGTTCAGAGACACATTCTAAAAATGGCACAACAGCCACAAAACAAACAGGATCTTCAAAGGCACTCAGATTCCTCATAGTGGCCACAGCAAAGAGGGCGACTTTGGCAAAGGCAGGAGGAAGAGCTGCTGGGTGCTTCTCTCCCTTCAAAAATTCATCCTCAGGAATCAGGAGCCTAGATAAAACCTGAGAATGAATGGCATTCTTTTACCCTTCTCTAAAATCCAGTCAGCACAGTGTTTGAGCAGTAGCTGATCCTGCAAAGATCCAAAACTTACAATGTCATAGAAGCACTTTTGCCTTACATAAACCAGAGAGTTATGCTCTCCTTTAAACAAGGTTTGCTATACATACACTTATATACGCATAATAAATACACATAAAGACATACATTTTCTCACTATTGTTGTCTGTTAAGCTAAAATTGACCTTCCCTCTACTGTGATCAAGTGCCACTAATGATAATGTTGCATTCCACAAGTGAGAACATACTAGATCATTATCACAGCTGCAGAACTCCTTCAGAGTCAGATTCCCCAACTGTACAGTTGAGTGACAAGACCCCCACCTCTGTGAGGAAACTGTGCGATCAGAAGTAAAACCTCAGGCTGTGATAAGAATGTAGTACCTTCACTTTATAGACAAAGCAAATATAAATTTCAGAAGATGAAAAGTGGAAAAGCCACCAGTTTAATGGATCAGGCACAAAACTAGAAGTTAAGAGACCTCTGTAATAGTTTCCATTTATTCAATTTGCACTAGAATAAGTGATTAAGGAATGTGAAAGACACAGAAGGATGAACCACAATGTAAAACTCAGCCTTTAAATTGCTTTAAGGTTTTAGAATTACCCTGAGACCTCAGTGATCCCTTTTAAAATTTCTCTTCCCTTTTAAAATACAAGAGTGTAGGCTTTGCAGTGCTTTTTGAATTCCCAGGGTTTGCCTGTATCAGAATGCTCAAACAAAGTAAGGAACCCCAAGAAAATTCCCAGCCTTCCAGCAGCCTTCACTTAGACTGAACTCACCACTGCTCACACTTCAAAGGTACAACTCAAATTATGAACTCTTGTAAAGGCAATTTTGAAGTGAAATCCTCTAACCTGCTGGAATTCAGGATAGATGACAGTGAGGTACCTCACACTTGCACCTGTGTAGCAGAGTTGGTGACAAGGTATAAATTTTTTTTTAGTTAATAGCAACACTAAACCCCAGTTAAAAGTTTATGCAGGAACCCCTGAGTTGGAAGGGCAAGAGTTTTTGATTAATGTTTTACGATTAGACTTAGTCTTGCGGTGGAAAAAAACTCTTGGATAACAACTTCAAAAAGCCATGATGAGATGCTATAATAATTGCATACATTATTATTATTTTGTTGTTAATTCCAAAGAAAACACTAGAATCACTTAAAGCCCTTTACTACTTACACACTTAGAGCCACTAGAAACACTTAGAGCCCTCTACTCATTATTTCTCAGTGTGAGCACTCACAACTGCTAACGATTAATGGCCAAAGAATGACCTCTGAAAAGGTTATAAAATGAGCACTTCTGCATCCCTCAGTTCAAGAGATATGGAAAAAGTGGAGAGGGTTCAGAGAGGACATTCTGTACAGAGAGATTGAGGGAGCTGGATTTGTTTAGTCTAGTAGAGATGGCCAAAGAGCGATCTATTGCTACCTGCAGCTATGCAAAAGGCCATTGTAAAGACAGAATATAACTTCTCTGTCTTGCCAGCAGATATAACAAGGAGCAATAGCCACATATTGCAGCTTGTAGAATTCAAACTGGATATTACAGCTCCTTTTTTTACTAGGATGGGGATGCAGCATTGTAGCAGCTGCCCAGAGGAGCATCTCTTCCCTTGGAGGCTTTTAAAACTTGGCTGAACAAAGCCACTGCTTGGCTGCTGTTAGCAATAACCCTGCTTCAAATGGAAGGTCAGATCAGATGATCTCCAAGAGATGCCTCCAACATGTGCTTCCACAATTCCAGAATGGTGCAGGTATTAAATGCTGAAACTGACCAAAACTGCTAATAGGAAGTTGCTGATAGGAATCTTTCTCTCCTTTTCAAATCTTTCTCTTTCTCTTTTCAAAAGCCATGTCAAATCTTTGCCTGCATCAGTGAGAAGGAGCCCATCATGTTTGACAGTATGTCAGCAGTACCAGCCTCATCCTAACCAGCCTGCTGTTATTTTGGGGGCTCACAAGTGTGACTTTTTACTTTCAGCACACTCTGATCAATTAATTTAGTAGAGCTGCATTGACTGCAGTCAGAAGTGCAGCCTTGTGTGGTCACTGCTTAGACAAACCAATTTGTTATAGATGGCTAGGCTGTCTTATTGAGATAAAATCCTTGCTAAGCATGCTCAGACTTAATTTATTTATTTTTTCCTGGGGTTGCTGTTACCCAGCTAAGAGTACAGACTGCTTTACTTGGCATTTCTATAATTTCCATTTCATATATTATTTTTTAATCTATTTTATTTTCAATCTCAACTTGGAATTCTTTGGGACTGTAAGCACTGTTTGATTCTATTATTAAAAACCATACTTACTGGGCCTTCTGGATTCTGTATCATAATTTCCCCTTTAATTTAGAAACCAATTAAATTTCCATGGACTACAATGCAAACCTTTGAAACTCTTGAAATGCATAATGGAATCTAGAGATAGAAGAGAAGCAGAAAATCTCAAGGGCTCCTGAGTTCTATTAAATACTAACTGGGGAGAGACATTGAGTTCTCCTAAGAAGCAGGAGGAATGAGAGGACAGAAAACAGAAAATACTGTCAAATCCCTACATGTAGAACAGTAAAAGAATTCAGTATAAATACCATTTAAATGTTGCAAAGATTAAGATCATACTTTTAAGTCCAAATACTGAGTTAAATGTGGCCCCATGCAGAAAACAACAGTAACCAAAAGGGCTCCTCTCTGTCAAGAATTCTAAAGTGTGTCACTCATCTTTGCATTTGGAGGAAAACCTTTAACCTACCTGTCATAGTTCAAAAACCTGAGGAAATTTATAATTTGTGACAGCTGTGACAAGAGAACATCATCCTACCCTAAAACTAGCAGAGACATTCTGCAATTTAAAGGAAAAGGTCCTTGGGACAATCTTGACCTATGCCAGAAACCACCTAGGAACATGCAGCTATTCTAAGGCAGCTTATTTTGAATTAATTCTAAACTCTGCTTAATCTAAAGTTGTGCTTTCATTAAGAAAATAGCTCTTTAATTTCTGAAGAACAGTTGAACACATATTTGCTTCTCAAAGGAAAGGACTGCTCATGCTGAACCCTCTTGGAGAGGCCTTCAGGGTTTCCCAAGGCTCTGCAGACATGAAGTCTAATGTGGGAAGAAATAATGAATGTTGTGTCCCGGCAAAAGTGTGATACAGAAACCAAAGAGATAACTTATCCTAGAGGAAATAGGGACTTGATGCCACTGTGGTGCCATTTACCATCAACCTGTAAATAAACACAGCCTTTCTCTTAGCACATTATCATCTACCAACACATAAGTAAGCTTTAGTAATGCTAATTTGGAATTATTTGTGGACCTGTAAAAATTTTGGATGAATGAAGGGCCAGGTATTGGGACCACAAATGAATCCAAATTAGCATTATAAAGCTGACTCACACCCAGTCCATATTTCTACTGGGGTGATGTTTCAGCTGCTCATTCCCAAGAGACTGTTGCCACTGATGAAATTTGAGCAGTAAATGAAAGCTTAGCTCCTAGTGGCATTACTAAGAATATTTTGCTGCACTACAGTATATCCCTCGAGGTGCTGGAGGACATTAGTTGGAAGCTTTATGACTAGTATGCATTAGAGAAATAAAACCATTAAATTCTCATAAGCTTCTCAATTTTTCACATTATATTATACTAGAAAAGCTTTTTGGACTACGGGCAAGCACCACTTACTGCAATGTGTGGTGATGCCCGACTCTCTGCCTATGTAAGTGTCTTCCCAGGATCTCAGGCTCTTCTCTTTATTTCAAAATATTCTCATTATAGTTCCTGGTAGCTTAGGTTGATTTTACTAGAGAGACACAAGTGGTCCTCAGTGAGATCAGTTTTGCTGAGAAAAAAATGTGCTTGCTATTTTCTGTTAGTTGAAAATCATTTTATACTTTGTATTTTCTAATTTTGCCTTAATATTTTTTCACTAGAGTTCCCCTTTGAGTTTGTATTTCACCTATCTTTGTAATTGAATACTGGCACCTGGGAGGTTTTAGAAGTCCTCCTTCATTGTCCTTTCTATGAACTTACTACAAACAACCATACCCACTAGTTTTAGAACTTGTACACATTGATTGGACATCCACAGATCCCCATGATTGCACTTCAGGGACTTTCTTACTTTCATTTTCTTCTTTTTCCTGGAAAACCCCATCTAACCATTTTGGCTATTTCTGTTGGTTCCAGTGCCCTTCCAGGCAATTCTTAAGATTCCAAGAAACATGCTCCACAGCTTTTAAGAAAGGTGCAAATACATCTACTCTTACTCTAAAAATTCCTGCTTTACTTGCCATGGAAGTGGACAAACAGAACTTTACAGAACTGGATCAGCAGATGGTTTTGTTAGTTGCCTCGACTTTCACATGAACCTAGCTGGGTAATTAAAATGTGTAAACTGAGATCAATTACTACCCATTTCCCACTGTGCTGAGCTATCACTCTGCAATCTTCACTCCTCAATCAGTTATCCTTTCCTAATTAAACACAACTACAAGATGCAGAATCCTCCCTAATACATCACTTAATAAACAGCTTAATCTTTTTTATTAAAAAGATCTTAATATCACAAAAGGGAAAGCGGGGACTCCAGAGATTCCCAGAGAACTACAAATAATCAAGATGGTTGATGGATGAACACACTTCCACCACATCTGCCTCCACTAACAAGTACTGTATCAAAGAAATCACCAGCTTCCCAGTGCTGCTCATGCCTGAACATCATTGCCTTTCTACATTGTTTATAGCAAGAATCTGTTATACAGTTTCTAGAGAAGAAAAAATATAGTTATGTGTATTTATATTCCAAAGAAAACACTTGCAAATTACTAAATGTAGCTCAGCTTAATAGATATCAATCTATTTAAGTTTCTCTAATTATCTGTTTCAGAATCACATTTACTTCATGGCAAGTTTTTATTAGCAAGGAATTTTATGTTCCATCACTTTGGTCTCACATCATATTTGCTTACTTTTCTCCGAAGTCCTCTACGGAGTAGGCTAGCAATGATCAATGTTACATAATGTAACTCTAGAACACAAGGTGTTAAATAATTCTCATCACATACATTCCATGGCAAAACTAATGAGAAAACATTAATAAATACTCAGCATAAGAACTAGTCAAATAAAGCATCTGGAATTACAGGCCCACATCCTTAGTGATATAATGTGATGCCTTTCTGTTTATTTATACAAGCTCACCATGCAGATTGCTTTATTTTTGATTGGTAACTGAAAGATAAATCTACTTCAGAGTTCTAGAATTCCATTTCAAAATCAAAAGTTTATATAGAAAGAGAAGAACCCTCAGTGTCTCTAACTGAAGAGGCTGACTGACATTTCTAAGCCTACAGAGTATTTCAGGCAAGGTTATGAAAATGCACTGTCCTCCCCTTTCCTTTGCTCTGCCCTGAGAGCATTCTGTGTGCCACATTTTATTTTCTTATTTTATAGCTCATGCATTCACACACTCCTGTCACACTCTAAACCCTTCACCAAAACCTTTATTCCTATCAGCATGTCCAAGGTATTCCAGCCTGCAGATTATGCTCTGCACTTACTGTGCCCAAAGAATGTGCACTGAAAGATGAGCTGGAAGAATTCCTTCATTAAAAAGAAACACATTGCCAAGAATATTGGATCCTGTGTTGCTCTAATAAACAATCTACAGTGCCTGAACTTCGTTTGGATAAAAGGGTTGCTCAAAGTAACATATTAAGATACCAAAGTGCTGTTAAGATCATATCAACTGTCCACACCTACCTAAATTCAATGGATTCACACAAGAATGGTCTTCAATATTTTGAGTTTCACATTCCCATTACTGGATATGTGATTTTTTTTTTGTCATACGTAATGCAGGAGTAATAACACCCACTCTTTTTGTGTCAGTACAAATTCACATGATACACAGTCAGGATCTTGTTTTTGTGTCCATGATCACACATCATTCTGAAGAGGCTGCAAGGGCCAGGCCATGTTCAGGAGAAGAAGAGGTTTGGCTTCACACCTAAGCTATCTTTTCATGGTGGGGTCTATACCTCCTTTCCAAAGCAGATTGTATTTGGCTGCTTTTGCAAGGACAAGACCCACCTATATGAGCGGGATGGAATCTTCCCACATGCTGTCCAACCACTCTGTCAAGGTGTCCAAAACAAGAAAACATATCAGCAATTTGAATTTATTACTCACGATGAGAGCTCTTCATGAGAATGGGATTCCTTCTAAGGCTGGTATATACAGCACTTCTGACAGAACTACACCAAAGCAAGGAATTTGAAACAGAACAACTAGGACACAGAAACAAGAAAAGTTAACACTATTTACGATGCCTTATATTTTACTGGAGGGGGACAACAAGAAACCTGACTGGTGCATCCCAAAAGTCATTATTCTGGATGTAATGAACACACATGCCATGCACACTAATCCAAGCAGACGTGCTTTGGGAAAAGAAACCTAAACCAAAGTGGGTCATACAGAGGTGACACTCTGCTCTTGGCACAGAGCACTCTCTAAGCCTGTCCAGAACTCCACAAGTGTCACATAGCTTTGGAACTGTCTTCAGGTAGACAAGAATTAAGCTTGAGGGACAGGAAGAAGTGTCCATTGAACCATTATTCAGGAGGAAAGCAATTTTGATTCAGCAAAGTAAAGCTGAAAAGACATGCAGTTCTCTACAATCCACCAGAGTTAGTCCCTCAGGAGGCACCAAAGAAAATAAATAAATCCTGCTCCAAAGAGGTAACAATTCAAGTATAAAAAGAGTTAAGGATATAAAAAGCACAGTAGATGAATAAATATGGGGCAGGCAGGGTAACAGCAAGAAGCAATGAGGAGCAGTATTCACATACCAATATATTAATCATGGTCAAGTTTTTGTAAGCATGAAAAAAATCTGCATTTTAGAGTGGATTTCAGGGAAGGAAAATGGATTAGCATTACAAACATTGAGGTCCAGGACACGCAACTTATGTTTGAGATGACATAAATGAAGGAGTCAAATATAAGTTCATTCCCTGTCAAGTGCAATGCTACAAAATCCTTTAGTGGCAATATTGTGAAGAGATAAAAAAAATAGGCCAGATTACAGTTTACAGTTGCCAAAGCCAAGGAAATGATGCTGCAGGAATGAAGATGCAAAATCCACGCCTGCTTTGATGAAAGCTCAGCAAGTGTGTACAGACAGGAAAAGCTGTCATGCAGACAGAATTAGCAGCTGGATGGAAAGAGAGAAGAAGAGCTGTGAGCCGAAGGGAACACCCAGATTACTCATCCAAATCCACTATCAGCACAGCATCTGGAAGGGAGCCCTTGGGCAGATTAGGAGTTCCAGTTTAGCAATGTTTGGTTAAAACAGGCAGAGATGAGGGGATGTTAGAGCTGCACAGAGACTGCAGTCTGCATAAAAGCTGATGGATGTTGAGTGCAGAAGCAGATCTAAGACACTTCTTCTTGACTGTATTAATTCCATGTAATATTAAGCTTCTCATGGCCAACTTCTTAATGCTTTGGTCCAATGACTGAAGCCATTAGCTTTTTTGTTCTATGAGAGCTACATTACTTGTCACAAGTTACCTGAGTGAGTTTTCACACCTTATTAACATTTCCCACTAGTTAACTCTCAGATTAGTGGTTGTACCTCAGCGTGACTCCAGTAATGAAATTTCTACCAATGCCTTTCCATACTTTATTCCCAAATTTCCATGCTCCAATAGCCAGCAACAAGGGCTACAACTTCTGATCCAGCTGTAAATACTGGTTTGAGAGACATGCTGGATCCAGCAATAAGAATCTGAAAGACTGAAAGGCAATGAAGAACTCTGTTTTCTGCATTTTTAAAATTCATCCCCATGACTTAAAAAAAAAAAATAAATCAAGTGTATGTCAAGTAAACACCAATTACTTCCCTAAACTTAGGTTTTCCTGCAATTGGTCACACACACCAAGCTAAAAGCCTTGTCAGTCCTTACTACTTATCAAGCTTGCTGATAAAAAGTACACAATCACAGATACAACCACAGACACAGACACTAATTAACAACATTCCATTGTACCACAAATGAGAAATGCCAAGAGATCTACCTTACCTTACCCTACTTCTTACACAGCTCCAAGTTCCCAAGCACACATGCACACACACAGACAGCAGGCAGACAACAACATAGAGAGAGAACAAATGGGTCTCTAATGTTTTAGATTTACCTAAAACCGTGTCCTTCCATCAGAACTTTAAGAGTGTTTTGCTTCTGGCACTAGCATTAGCAATCCCACAATAAAGACTGTTAAGAAAAATGTTGCTCAACATTAGAGATAGTCAGAAACAGAGAAAAATTTGGGTGCTTCCCAGGAGCACTCTGCAAAATACTCCCAAGTACTAGACATTTTACAAACTGTTGTCTCACAGGGCTGCTGCCAGTTAGTTACACAAGCCTCTGACCAAAAATAAATAAAACAAAATAGAAAACGAATATCCTGATGAGAAGAAGAATGGCTAAATCTTGGGTATTAAAGACACAAACTGAATTTGAAATAAAGGACATACATATGGACAGTGCACATGTTTGGGGGGGGTTGGGATGAAAGGGTTAAATGTAGATAAATCTCTATCTGATGAAAATTACATTTGAATTCAATTTTATATCCAGGCTATCTGGTTCACAGTCCTGCCACTCCTACTGTGGGAAAATGGGAACTGGAAAAGAAGTCCCACTGAGGAAGCTCTTTCTTTCCCTTCTTTTCTTTTTTTTTTCCTTTTTATTTAAAAATCCTGCAATGACCTAAACAAAAACTGTGTCCAGTATTTTAAGATCAGCATTCCCTTGAGTCTCAAAACTACATCTGTTCCACACACACTGAATTCAACAGAAACACAGTGTACAAGATGATCAAAACATCTGAACCTGCATTAAGGGACAGCTAGAAAATGGCATTTAAGAGGTGACTTACAGCTACATAGGACTTAAAGCTACTGCTTAGTAGAGTTAACTTCTCTTTCAATGTCTGTAGTCTAGATCATTTTCATGTCATTTGTAGTAGAGCTAATTGTCCCAAATGCAGTTTATCATTTTGCCTATCAACTAGGGTTTTAAAGGGGAATTTCTTTGTTCAGTCTGTAATCTTACCTTGTAGGCAGCTTGCCTCATGAACTGCTTTGCAGGCTGCTTCCAAATAGCAGGCACTGTAATAACCCATCTTACTTCAGTGTTTTCAAAATCTGAGCCTCCTTGGTCACTGAGCTCCTAAATGAAAACAGAGGTGAATGCAAAATGATGGGTGTCGACTTTATAGGAAAACGTTATTTTCTGTTGGCTCCAGTAACAGTAACTTTCTCTTTTCAATTTTTTCACTCTTACATCTATGCTACAAATCAGAGCTATTGCCAGCCTGTCAAAAATGCTTTGCTGTGCTAAAAGCTGGAATTAGGCTTGATGCCTTCCCAAGGAGGCCTATAGAAAAGTTTATATGAAGCTTAATATGAAGTAGAAAAGTTCATTTTTCCAAAAAGCACCTCATGCACTGCTGAATATTACAGAACATTTATGGTCATTCTTAGACACAGAGTAGGCTTTGCAGTTAGCCTGAAGAATTCACACTTGCATCTCTATTAAGAAGCAGAAAAATATTTACAGTATCATGACAAACAGCAAGTTTTACAATCTGGATTTTTCAATGACTTCTTTATACCTCACTCACCTGTAAATCAATTTTTACAACTCAGTTAACAAGGGGAAGTTACAGTTAAACCCTTTTAAAACAATGACCGATTGCTCCTCGAAAATTTTGCTTCAAGCAAACATTCATGACCAGTTCAATTCTTTTACTGTCCCCCCCCAATTTTTATTTTTTTTTCCCTTAGAAAGAGGAAAGTCTGTGTTGCATTTGCGAATTAAGTGATATACTGACACGTTTTGGGAAAGGTTCCAAGTAAAATGTCACTACCATATGTCCAACCTAGATTTCCATCCAAACAGGGAAGGGTTTAGAAAGGTGAACAACGGGGCTTTAGAATGTAAAAAAATGCTCTTGCATGTGCAGTGCCAAGGTGGTGTGTTTGTTTAGCTCTGCTGCAGCAAAAAAGTCCATGCTGGAAAAGTAGTACCTTTATTTTGCTCAGGGCACTGGAAATGGACAGTTTATAGTCTAAAGTAACAGTTCATTTACATTTCTTGTTAATCAGTTTCAGCAAGCACTCACAAATCACAGAAATTCATTTATTAACATCTAGAAAAGATGTAGCCCCAAGAGGCAGCAAATAAACTGGATTGTACCCAACAGCATTCATATTCACCAGGAATTTCCCCTATGCACAGGTTCAAGTCTGTGACTCCCCAGTCAACTCCAAAATATAGTTAAGTACAGCCTTTGACAAGATTTTGAGTTGCAATGCTATGATTATTTCTCCATAACCATAAAGAATAGACTGAGATTTCACAGAGAATAAATTAGATGTATTCAAAAAAAGCAGGTTATTTTTTAACATCATGCCTATTTCAAATAATGCTGGCTTGAATGAAAGTTCTAATCTGACCCAGCAACTACTATGGTTACAATGACATTGCAGCTGTGCTTGTGAAGCCAGTGTGTCCTTTAGTCACATTTGACTATTTATATGAGATTTTAAATCTCAGAAACTGTTTACTGGGGACACGTATTTCAAAGGAGAACACAGAATCCAATCCAAGAGGACTATTACAAGAAATGAGTACTGTAATATTTCACATGGGAAATGGAAAATAAAACCTTTTTTTCCCCCTAACAACATGACCCACAGTAGGGGACAAAAAAAAAAGGGAAAAAAAAAAGAAAGCAACATAAATGGAAGCAGTAGATCCGAACACAGGATGATTTTACAAATCAAACTCCAACAGATGTCTTTCTCATTGTTTGGTTCTCTCTAATGCTTGCTAGATTTTCTGCATAAATGTGCATTCAGGATTAGGGCAACCAAGAATCATCCCACAGCACAACATGAAATTCACCTCTGGGAAAGGCCAGCTCAGGGCCAAAATACCATAGTTTAACTGTGGTATTAAGGTTTAACTGTGTAAAACAGAAAAAAGGAGTGCTTTGCAAGGCTATATATAATGGAGATTATACACATGCACTGGTGCAGAATTCTGACAAGGCTGATATACTGAACTTCTCAGAGTAATCAAGTAGACTGTACAGATCATTGCACTGCCATAATTACACTATTTCCACTAGGCTAGCTGGCCTGTACACCTCAGCAGGTCATCTTTGTATAGACTCAGAGTGAAATTCAAGCCACCAAATTGTAAGTGAGCTTTCAATGATCTTTCTGTTACAAAAAAATCCAGCTCTTTTGACTTCCCTTTGCTTAGTCAGTGAAGACAAAGTCAGGCTGAGGCAGAAGACATCAGCAGTTGCCCATCCTATTGCATTTCACGGTGACAACTTTTTAACATGAAAGCGAACCTTGCAACAACACAGAACAATCCACCACCCAGAAGTAGAAACATAGACAAGGACAGGATCTAGTCTCAAATGTAGTTCAGCTTCAGCTGATTGGCTTTTAAATTTCCTTTTCAAATATTCAAGGTTTTTCATGAAAAAGAAGTATAAAATATTTAAGACAGTAAAAAGATACTCAGAACTCTGCATTACAATGCTACACTTAGTATTAGTGAATCAAGCCTCTTATGTATGAGGGGAAATCACTTCAGGCCATTGTGAGTCCTTCAGAGTCCATGACCTGCCTAGAGTTTCTACAGCTGCCTTGTTTTGTTTACATCAAACACTACTGTGGTCAAAGCTTGGCAAGGCTAGAAGTATTAAGGTCTTATTTATACTAGTTATAAATACAGAAAATACAGGTAATGAAGGATTACCTTACCTTTAATGCTTGTTCCTTAAAGAATTGCAGAGCGTAAGCAAATATCTCAAGTGCTTTGACTTTTTTGCCATTTGCAGCTGTCAGGTCTGTCTCCATGGTGAGATTCTACATGAAAGAAAACAACTGGAAGTTTTTAAAAGGAAAAGGTGAACCTTAAATGAATCTCCACTGCTGGAGGAAAGGGAATTCTTTATACACATGGCTGGGAAAAAGTGACATAACCGTTCTGAAGAGGATCTAGCTCATCAATTGAATTTCCTGGAGTAAGACAATTGTTGCTTTTTTTAGACTTTATGTTTAAACACCTACCATGTCTATAAATACTGCAGGCAGATCAGAGAAATATAGACCAAATATAAGTAATTACCAAAATATGTATTTATAATGATTTTCAAAAAAGCTGCATATGCAAAATATCTAAGCCAAGTTGAGAGTTAAAAGCACAGATTTCTGGCTTCCCACCAACATGTGAAACCAGAAAACACCTCAATACAGAAAGTACTGGCTGCATCCCAAAACTGGAAATGACTTCGTTTAAAGATAAGGACATAATCAGTAGGGATAATGTCAAATTAACAAAATTATTTGCATTTGCAGTTTTGATAATGAACCCAGGCTAAATTTGCTCCTCTGCACTAGAGTTCTGTATGGCTCTTATATTCTATTTTTGCTTTCTGAGTTAATTTATAGAACAAACCAACCTCACACAGAGTCTCTAGACAGCTACACGTTTCACCCATTAAAATTAGGACACGAAGATCTAAGCAAAGCAGATATTGAACTTTCAAGATCCAGAAAGAAAGCTGAGAAAATACACTTGCCAAATGCAGTGAGAAGTAAAACAAACCATAATGTTAAGTGAGAAGTTAAATTTACTTTATTTACTCTCTAAACTTAGAAATTGAGCTGCTTCACATCTAGTTCACAATCTTTAGGCAAGATCTAGGATCAGACACAGAATCACATAATATCAGGGATTGGAAGGGAGATCATCTAGTCCAATCCCCCTACCAGAGCAGTAACACCTAGACCAGGTTACACAGGAACTTGTCCAGATGTGTTCTGAATGCATCTGGAGAAGGAGACTCCACCACCTCTCTGGGCAGTCTGTTCCAGTGTTCTGTTACCCTCACCGTAAAAAAGTTTCTTACATTTCTCTGGAACTCTCTATGTTCCAGCTTGTACCCCTTTCCCCTTGTCCTATCATTGGAGGTCACTGAGAAGAGCCTGGCTCCATCCTCCTGACACTCACCCTTTACATATTTCTATACATTAGTGAGTTCCCCCCTCAGTCTCCTCTTTTCCAAGCTAAGCAGACCAGAACAGCAAATGCATAATCATCAAAGAGAGATGATTATTACTTACGCTAGTGGTGTGCAACTTCATCTTAAACTTTTCAAAATATAACCAGTGCTTTGATTCAGTGGGATCCAAGTCATGATAGAAATCTCTTGCTGCATATCCAAAGCTATGGAACTTTCTCTCTGGTGTTAGGAGGATGGTAGTTGGTGTCTTCTGATTGGATACGCCTGGATCTCCACCTTCCCATCGTCTATTCAACAAGCAAAACAAATTTATTAAATTATACTAATGCAAAGAGTAGCAGAGGAAATAGTATAGCTTCATAAAACAAACAGATTGCACCCACTGATTTTCCCTCCTAAGATACTAATTTCAATCCTTGTAACATCAAAAACAAGTGGGTTTATTCACATCCAAGAGAAAAGGACTGCAATTTTAATTTCAGACAATTCAGCACATTTTGCAGTTAGTTGAATAATTTTTAAGGCTATAATCATACCTTGATAAGAATACAGGTTCCCTAAATAAAGCCACACAGAATGGAAATAGTATTACATCTACATCTGTAATAAATATTGTACAGAAAAAAAATTGAGTAATTCTGCGAGAACACTGCAAAAAATTGAGTAATTCTGTGAGAACACTGCAAATGAAAAGGATAATCCTCAAAGTGGCCGATCAGACTTTATGTATGCTTGCTTGTACAGGGTATGTTTCTCCATTTTGAAAAAGGGACCTGTTTAAGTCAGCTGGACATCAAAAATGGGAACAACCCATGCAGCAGGAATTTGTGGAGGCATGGGGGACAGGGAGTAGAAAACTGTACCCAGGAGAGATAGTTGTGAGCATTTTTTTCCTCTCCTCACTTGTCTGTCACAAAAAAAAGCATAATGGAAGAACAATAAGCTCGCATTTCTGCTCCCCTTATATAGAAGCACTTTCCACATGGGAAACAAACACTTACCAGAAAACAGTTTTCTTAAAAGGGAGTGGTGGAAAGATCTGATTTAAGCCATCAGCCATGATCATAACACAGCTCCAAGAGGAGCCAAGCTAAGATCACGTGGGCAACTGCATTCATTGCTAAACCACATGTTGATTGCTTTTTTCTAAAGATAGCAAAACACACTTTGATGATGCACTACTGCCAAAGTCCTTGTTCTGAAGCACAAAGAGATTGCTCTGTTCCCTGCTCGTTGTTTATATCACACAGGAAGATTATGTGGAGAAAAAAAAAGCCTTTCCATTTCACTTTCAGAAAAAGTTGAGACAACTGAAAATTAATTGACTTCCAGATCAAGGCAGATAATTGACAAGGAAAACTGCCATCTAGGGCAGTTTAGGCCAGTTTACCTGGCAAAGTAACAAGGGACAGGATCTTCTAAATTGCTGGAAACATTCAGACCCTTCAGCTAGACAAAACCAGGCAAATTCTGCCCTTTTTAGCACCAGTAGCAGTAATGGCAGAGAACCACACCTGTATGAATTTACATCAGTACAGAGAGCAGTTCCACTACTTTGAAAGAAGAAATAGCAGCATGTGGAATGTTTTTCACCTTCATCTACATGGAAAAACTTTCTTAAACCTCTCTAGTCCAGCTGCTCAGCCCCTCAGCTATTACTTGCTGGTACAGGCTCTGTTCCAGGTCATTTCTTCTAACCTGATACTAGAAATGTTCTTGGTCAGCTCCAAAATCGTTGAGTAGGTGTTACAGCAAACATATGGTTCCAATGTGAAGAAGCTGAGATCCCACAGCCCAAGAGCAGAAAGCACTGCTTATTTCACCAGATGGTTAAATCCCACACATCCACTGCAAGGCGAGGGGAGACAGACTGCTATCGATCTCACTTGGAATAATCAATGATTCATTCTGAGTCATTGGTGGGAAATTTCATATATAGGACATGGTCAATAACAATACTTCTTTATTTTTCATTAGGGCTAGGAACATCGTCTCTTTCCAGAATAAATACCCTTAAGACACAGTTTAAACGAAGACAAATTGATTCTCAGGTACAGTCTGAAATTTTGAAAGCCACCTAGAGACATGCATGTCTGCTTTCTGATGAGTTCCTGATGAAGGATAGACAGAGAAATTGCTCAACAAGTTCAGAAGTTCTTAGCCTGTTCAGTCAGATAAAAAGAAGCGAAGGAGAGGAACTCTGACTTTACTATTTGCAATCAGAGCTTTAAAAATATTTCTTTGTGACATCTTTTCTGGAGAGAAGCAGCTGGCATCAAAGGCACGAGCATGGGAACTCCTGGTACTCCTGTCAGGTGGAACCACAGTCACACTCCAGTTAGTGGAGGCTTCCAGTCAGCAGGGCCAGGACTTCAAGACTTTCATCTGCAATTCTATGTCATGGTCCAAATATTACAAATGCTAGTAATAATGTTCTTAAAATGAGCAAAATAAATAAAAGCCTATTAAGAGCATGACCAAATTTAACCCATCAATATTCTAAATGCACTTGAATGTTATTTTCTCAAAGTAGGGGAAGAACTTAAAAAAAAATTTTAAATCTATTCAAGCAGAACCCCAGGTAGATTTCTGCCTAACTGAAGACAAATGAGACCAGTTCCTAAGCTGGTACAAAGAGGAGTAGCTGATCTGAGCATCACAGACACATTAATAGTGACTGAGGATCTGTCTGACTGCGTATAAAAAGTGACAACAGAAGCAAGAGGAAAGTTAGCATGGAAAGGATCACAAGGTTATACTAAGGTTAGAGAAACGCCCTTCCTTACACCTGAGCCTGGCTAAGAAACAGTAAAGGGAACCATCTGCAGAGTGATGAGAATTTGATCCAGAACTGCAGCAGGACAGTCAAGGAAATGAAGCAGCAGGGTCATCAAAATGCAGCCGAATGCCACTGGAGAAAGGCAAGCTTGTGTCTGCCAAGAACTACAGTCTAATAGGGAAGGGAAGGAAAAATCTGAACAGAGAAGTCAAGTAACACTGAAAAGAGACCACACTCTCCCTCCTTCCAAAGACAGGCTGCCATTTGTTTCAGACACACATGCTTTTTTCCATTTATTTGTCTCCATTTGCGAAATAATTACGTTCGGTTCAATGTTATTTAACCACGAGCCAAAATACTTATAACTTCACGTAAGTGCACATAAGGAGCCTTTCAAAATTGTGTAATTCCTCATGCATTGCCTTCAAAAAAGACATTAGTAACTTGTCCTACAGCAATGAACTGTCTTTCATTATGGCTCTGGCACCACCCTGCACCCCAAAACAGTAAATGAACTCATGGCCAAGCATTTACTTAGTCTCAAGGTACCCAAAAAACAGCACTCAGTGTAATACACACATCTACACTGCAACAACAGCCTGAAGGCAACCACAACTATCTTTGCAGAGGCCATAGGGAACTGGTGTGAAGTATTCCCTAAAATTGATAAAACAGTAACTAATCTTATACAATCAAGGTAAAGTCATTCATCAATCACGAAGCACATGCTTTAGCCTGAGTGAGGTTACTCACACAGTTAAATCCAAGCACATGTTTCAAGAACACTGTTAGGTGAATGCTTATAAATTCTGGTGTTTTAGTACTGGGCATCACAGCAAATAACACACAGAGTCACAAACATGACTCTGTTGACTAATTACATGACTAGAATCATGACTTTTCTGACAGCACAGCCAAACTTGGTACTAACGCCTTGTGTGTTCACTCTTTCCTAAAGTAGGACTCAGTAATTAAACCCATATAACCATTCATTGAGATATTTACAGAAAAAGCAGCTTTCTGAAAAGGCAGTCAGAAATATAAATGTCTGGAAAGGATCACCACTAAGGAGGGAAGGTGGAAAAATGTTAGGAAGCAAAGAGGACCATGCATCATTGCTAGGCTTTATTTTAATGTAAACATTCTGCAGTGCAGGCGGGAAGTTACATTTACTCTGCTGAAATATGTGTAAATTATCCTCCATGTAAGCCTCATTATATACAGAGTTTGAACCTCTTAATACCTTCTGGACTACTGAAGCCTTTTTTTGATATATATACCATTTTTTTCATTGTATGGTCTTATTCCATGTATATTTATATACCCACCATATTATATACATTGTTTCATATGTCAGTTTCAAGTATATCTTATTTTTCTAATATGTCATATCATCTCAGCAAAACAACAGGCAGGGGAAACATTCACATTGGTTATTAAAGCAAATTAGAATAAAATAAGATGCAGAAAAATGTGTAATCCTGAGAAAGGCATACAGTTATGGCAACATTAGACAAATCTGGATACTTCAGGCTCCTGTTTAAAACATCAGTAGCTACTGTAGCCAATCCATGCTATCAAGATCAAAAACTAAATGCTGCATTGCAGCCCTTACCTCATTACATGAATACATTCTGGCTCCTTGGTGAAGCTGTAGGCATAGCCACTGGATGTTGTGCCAAAATCAATAGCCACAACAACAAGAAATAACTGTTCTACAGCATCATCTGCATCAGAGTCCTTCTGAGGAACAGCAGAAGCAAAACAGAGTCACTGATTAGAAAAACTACAACATGCTCTTATCCTTCAGTATTCCTACTCTTATAGACTAAGGGGGGAAACTAAGGACTTCCCTAAAGCTGCATCTCTGAGCAGAATTGATCATAGAAAACTTAATATTCCAATGAAAATTTAATATATAGCTTAATGTATCTGCTTGAGCCTTTTATATCCATCCTTCTGAATCAATAACTGCTTTCATGCTCATCTTTGTAGTATCTATTACCTCATATTATTAAAACATAACAACCTAACACTAAGTAATTAGTTTGGGGGCTGGTTTCTGGGGCTTTCTCTTAAACTGATCAACTGAAGAATATGTTTACATCCATCAGTATGGTATATTTGGGGTTTATTTAATGGGTTTTGGACTTCATTATGTCATAACATTAAATATGAGGTATTCAAAACTAGTAAAGTCTGTCAACAAAATTAACATGAGGTTAAAAACACATGATCTTTAGGGGTCACCAGCTTGCTCATAAAAACTTAGAGGTGTCTGTTTTCCATAAGAAACTACAACAGTGTAATTTGAGCAAGCTGGAGGAGATTGTTTTCTCTTGGAATTCAGATATTGTATATGTTCTCCCTGTTTTTCAAATAGAATGAGACTTTTCAGGGACTGTCTGAACAAGTCCATAATAAAGACAGAACATGAAAACGCCAAGGATTAAGAATTCCCTGTATTTGATATAGAAATATGCAGAATCAAATCTATGAGCTCAACTAGTACATAAAAAAAGGGCAAAACTGGGATGCCAATGAGCTCTGTGACAAACTCCAGGGTGACCAAATTTCACTGAAGACTACAGATAGCGTAAAAGGGATCACTGTGCAAGGAAATGACAACTTTCTGGAGAAATTACATCCCACCAAACAGGCAGGAGAAAGTAATGTCAAAATACAGTATGCTAAGAGTGAATTTCTTACCGCAATATGTGATGGAGACAGTGGAGTTATTCCAGGGTCTCCCAAACTTTTGGCTGGTGATGAGTAGGTAGATGTGGAAACTGCATCTGAAAGGAAACAATTCCTCAGCATCAGAATAAGTAGGACAGGACAGTTACTTTGCATACTGCTACACTATCGTCCTGATGTAACAAATCTCCTTGACAGAAAGCAAATTCCACAGCACTTTGCAGGTGTAACATGCAAAAAATAAACAACTGCATATTTGTTTTTTAAATGTTTCTCTAACCTTCGCAACTAACTTTCACTATTTTGCCTATTAAACCATCATGTATAATTTAAAAAGTTTTCCTAAGTATATTCAGAAGCCATAGTTAATACAAGCAGTTTGAACATTACACACGTATTAATAACCTAAGGTTTAAATGTGCAACTGTAAAAACTAGGCATTCAAAAAAAGACATGCATTTTAAGAGAACTGGAGCTGATGTCAACTCAACAATGCAGTAAGAATAATTTGCAACTATTCCACCCTCAACTTCTATTCTGAAAGTTTCCCAGTACTGCCTCTGCTTCTATTCTTCAATACACTCTCCCTGAAACATCTTGCAGCTGTTAATATTACATCAGGACAGAACCCAGCTGGGAAAAAAGGAAGTATTATTAACAAATCATCAAAGAAGTATGCGTACAATACTGAAATTTCATTTAAAGGAACAGAGTGAGTGACAAATACTGTAACACATTATTTGTGTTAGTCCCCTCTTGTATTTACCCATTGATGATAGAAAAGGAAATATCTTATTAAAATAATCCAGCATAGATGACCCTGATGGATTTAAATATATTTTCCTGTCTTAAAAAACTGCATTAGTTAATCAAAATAGAATGCAGAAAAGGTACCACACACCCTGTCCATACTCATACTCCTCTGCCCTCAAATACAAGCTTTGAGTTTACTGAATTCTCTTCTATAAAACACAAGCAAATTATATGTAAAGTAGATTTACTGATTAAGTATCTAGAAATTAGTAACCATAATAAATATTAAATATTACATATCCTTATATAACAACATGTATATTTATGAATAAGCATAAGCATGTAATTTCTAGGCATGTCTAACAAGTCAGGGCATTGTTCTAAGATGACACTGGAGATGCTTTCCAGAAAGAGACCCTAGAACTACTCAATGAAGAATCCTGTTGTCAACAAGTAATCAAATCTTCCCAGGGAAGATGCAAAATCTCTGCAATAGGCAACTAGTGGATAATCTACCCACAGGAAAAATTCCTCCAAATTTCAATATTCTCTTATAACAACATTTGGTTCAGTTCAAGTTACAATACACATGCTGAGCCTGATCTTCATAAGCATTTGGAGAAGCAAAATATTCACTTCTCCTGTACCAGCCCTTCAAGAATATATTATGTTACTCCTCCTGCGGTGAAGCACAAAAAGCCCCAGGGCAAGGAGACAAGCACGGAATCTGCTTGGTTTGTTGAGACATATTTGGATCAGATGCTGTTATCAGCCTCAGATGCTGTTATCAGCCTCCTTTGAGCAACTTCTTCCCCTTTTCAAAACAGATTCATTTGTGTACTGCCAACATGTCATTTTCCATGTAACTGAAAACAACAGCTCAGCACAGGGAAAAAAGAAAAAAGAAATTAGTAGCAGAACAAGAAAACAAGCACCTTGCACCCTACTGTCATTCCTGACTGTAACAGAACCAGTACTTCCTGAGCAGAACAGGACATCTCAGTACTGACTCAACATCTTTGGAAACTGGTAGAATTTCTCCACGAGGGATGCTGGCTTTGGAGGGAAAAAATGTAGACAGCAAATTACTGTCTACATGTCTTCAGCAATTCTCTTTGTTACTGATTCTTTTTGTTACCTGTTTCGGTGATCTTTCTTCCAAGCTGTCTTCAGTTATCAGCTTGGGCATGCCTCTAGAAGTTATTTATAGCTCTATATATTTCTGTTTGTAACTCAAAAAAATCCAGTGTGACAGCATACACATTTGTTTGGTCTCTTGGGGAGCAGTGATTTAATACAATTTCATATTCATTTCACATAATTTCATATAATATTCAGATTTGTCCAATGGAACTACACTAACATGGGTGGTAGTGTCATATCAAGACTTTATTCAACCCAATAAATTTGTGGTAATCCAGAGCTATAAAATGTATACAAGTACACTCCCTGTATCCTCAAGCATGACAATATTTGCTAACAAATAAAAAATGTTAAGCAGAGATCAAAGCTACCTATAGAGAATGCCACTTATAAAATAAAATTAACTGGAAAACCTTTAAAATAAATTGTCCATTTCAGCTTCAGAATGCTCTAGAAAACTTAGGCTTGATTGGTGGAAGGTTTAATTTTTTTCTAATTCTCATTAACTGCTCAACTCTGCTGGAAGGTTAAGCTTTTTTTATTTGTCAGTATTTTTTGACTAAAGGAAAAAAAGTTCTTCCAGACCCATGGTCACCCTGCACTTTATTCACTGCTCTCCTGCAAATACTCAGTTAAACAAAATAACTCTACAATGAGTCCCACATGCCAGCAGCCCCAAGTTAAGCTGGATGAAGAGAGAAAAATTGAGGAATGCAAAAATACAGCCTCGTAAGAATGAAAGCCAAATTTGAATTTAAGCCCTCCTTTCAGTGATCCTGTCGAGTAGCCATAATGTTGGCATAAGCAGCAGTTGCATTACATTGCAATTAATTTTGTGAGACTAACAACTAATCAGGTGCAATAATTGGGGGAGCCATAATTGTTATATTGTAAAGAAGCCCCAACATTACCAAAGAGCTTGCAGAGGTAATAAATTAACGAGTAGAGCTCAGAACACTGGGAAGTTAGAGTCATTTATCAGAGCAACTGGCATTTACAGAAAGCATCCTGCAAGCCAGTCTCCCTGGATTTAATGCCTAGGGCTCTTCTAACAAATGGTGAAATAGTTAAGACCAAGTGAAATAGGAAATTTGTAACATTATACTGTCTACCCTTTCTAAACAGAAAGGTGTTAAAATATACTTGTCCATGTGGGAGATTTGATACTGTTTTGAGTTAGAGTCTGCTTGGGGAAGAAACATGCATGTGCCATAGTTTTCATAAATCTCTTCTTAAGAGCAGTAAATGCATTTATATTTCAGGATATTTTAAAGACTCTTGTTTCTAGTTGAACTGAAAGAAAAAAACCCAACTATTCCAAGCCAGAAAATGGTGGAAGGTTTGCAAGGAACCCAACTCCCAATCATGCAACAAAAAAAAACCCCAGATGGCTAGCTTTTGTAAATAAATTCCTCCTCTTAGCAATTTAAAAGGACGCCCTGGGTAGTATCACAGTATTTGGAATAGTTCTTAAAAGCAACATGACTTAAGGCTTTTCTAACAAAAAAATCACAGCAAACTAGTGTAATACACACATAGCTCAAGTTCCAGCTTTGTATCCCATGTTTACCAAGGATCTCTGCTGTGTCAAACTGCAGTCTATGAAAAAAAACAATGTTTAATAAACAGCATGTTTAATAAATAGACACTTAATTCTTGACAATTTGCACAGCAAAATAAATGGAAGAATCTGATTTAGAATCCAAATTAAACTAAGCGTTCACATGCTCAGAACAATGTTTAAACTAATTTTTTTCTAATTATGACACAAGCTGATTAAATAGAAATTACTTAATATCAACCTGATGTATGACTATCCATATGAGGTGTTTAGATCATTTAACTAAAATTAATTGGAACATATCCTTGTAAATTCTGACTTTACTCTTGAGCTAAGCAATTACCAAAGAACACTTTGTGCATTTTCAAGGTGACCAGAAGAAGAGGAGTAAATAGAGAAGATACTTTCTCAGCATTTTTGTAGTCTATCTGATTTGCAAATCCCCAAACAATTACTGAAGTGGTGAAACTATGAGATCAGCAAATACTGTATTAATAATGAGGCATGTTCATTATCATATTAGCTGCAATTGCTAGTTTAGCAGATTTAAGCAATTTCTTCTTTTCATCCAAACACGCTTAGAAGTTTATTCCGGCTGTAGTTAATCAGCTCAGCTTTTCCTGGTTTTCAGTAAATCATAAGACAGATTCCATATTTGCAACAGAATGTAAGAAAAGATTAACATCTAAGTGTCACAGAAAACAGAGTGAAAAGCAATGTCCACAGCATTTATAAAAACTTAGCTAATGCTGACACAGTGTGAACATTTCACCAACAGCATGTTCAGCTGAATCTAATTTTCTAATAGATTTGGAGAGCAGGACAAGGCTCATTTAATTAGAAAGATTAGTTAATAGATGTTGATCTCTTCTGGAAGACCATCAGCCTGTTCTGAGTATCTGGGAGTCCCTGCCACACAGTCTTATTCAGGACTGGGTAAATAAATTTTAGTGAACCACTGAAAGTATCAGACATGGACCACTTCAGTCCCCTGTAACTGATTTTAAGCCAACAGGTGTAAAGGGCTTTAGGAAAGACAACTGCTAAACCTTAGTGTCACAATTCACTGAGGTGGTACTAAAAGAAAAAAAAAAATACAGCAGCTACATAAAATCTTCACTTATCTATAAAATTCAGCTTTTATTAAATAGCAAACTTGATCAAATTCAGCTACACCAGTACAATTTTCTGCTTCACATGATAGGGAAATTGTTCATTCCAACAGGGAAGCAACATGCCATAGCAGCATGTTCTCTGATAACAGAAGGTGGCCTTCAAGCCACATAACACAAACAACAGATCAGCTCAAGTTTTTTGCAAGTGTACACTGCCTCCAAGTAAAAATTTAACAAAACAAACTACAAGTGGGATTCCAGGAAGCAGGATGTGCTGCTCAACAGCATAAAGCACAGAAATTCATTCAGATCAGGGAAGGGGGAATTTCTGTACAAGTCTCCTGTCATCAGGAGACTACATGGAAAAGAAATAAGAGAAGAAGAAATAAGATATCAAGCCCTGAGTCTGCCATAAGGAACTCTCAACGTGGACTTTTTCAGACATGCTCTGCAGTCCTTCTTATGTCTACAGAAGAGAAGTGCACTTTGCAAATCTTCACAGACCTAACCTCCAAGTGATGCTCCTGGTCTGGATCTCCTACAGCTGTTTTGCAAACTAAAAACCAGGCAGCATCACTATCAAATTATCTTCACATAGGGACATGCCTGCACACTACTGTGTACGTTATATCCCAATCAACATATCCTTAATCTAATTTCTATTTTGTATCCCATCAGAGTGGCCACAAACACAGTACTTGCTAATTAAACTCCTAGGATTTTATGAATCAACAACATGACCAATAACATTCCCCATTTCAAGTCATATGTTTATCATTTTATGAAGTGCTTTCTTTTCAATCCATTAATGTTTCCAGGCAGATCTGAGCCTCTGACTGAGCACGGGACCCATGAGAAAGACCTGGATACCACACCTTACTACAGGCTCTCCTAAACTCCCAACTAAGTTCCTGCAATACAACATTTGAAAAGGAGAGCTGTAATAACTCTTTTTGATGTGCTTAATGCATATCTACTGGTCCATATGCCAAATCCATTCAACCTCTCAGTTATTTGTAGGCTGAGGAACCAGAAGCACAGGGTAAGTTAGGATGCATTAGACCTACTAAAAATGCCACTATCGCTGCAGGCTTTTTATGGCTCCCATAAATCCAGGTTAACTGAATTTACTATGCACATACTAATCATTTTTACAGACAAACCACTTCTTTGATGAGTACTTCTCTGTATTTTCCAGCTGGTAAAAATGATTGCTGGTCATACCAAAATCTTGGCCAAATTCTTCATTTTCCATACAGGCAATATACCTGGATTTGATTTAAAATAAATAAATAATTTTAATGATGTTCCGGTAGTGAAATACAGGTGTGGATACACCCTCCCTGGAGGTGTTTAAGGCCAGAAGGGATGAGGCATTGAGCAAACGGTCTAGTGGGAAGTGCCCCTGCCCATGGCAGGGGGGTTGAACTAGATGATCATGAAGGTCCCATGCAACCCAAACCATTCCGTGATTGTATGATAATAAAAGAATAGAATTAAAGATATAATATTTCATTCAAAACATATTTTATATAATTTTGAGCATTTGTAATAATTCTACTTCAAGCAAACTTGTTAATGACATTTGCACAACAGGAAAGGAAGAGTTTACCATATTGCCATGAGCTGACAACTGCTGCATTGATAAAGAAACACTTATTCAGCTCTCCCTATTGCTGAGATTTTGCTTTGCATTATGAACAAAATGTCACAGCTTCCAAATGTAATGTGACAACCAAGAGCATTTATTCCAAATACAAAGATGGTCTTTGAAAATAATTATAGAACAACAACAAAAAAAAAAAGAAACAGGGAGTAGCAAACAAAAAAACACTTAAAATATTCTAATGCTTAATAAAAAAGATCTCTCATTTCATATCAGAAGAACCTTCTGTTCCTACCGAAACCAATGACACTACTGCTATTACCATGAATGGAATTAGAGTTCTTTGTTTTAAAATGCCAGTAGGCATCCAGCTGGTTTGCTGAGGACTGCAGCACACTTCCCTTCTGTGAATACAGCCACAGCTAATCTCTGATACAAATCCAAGTTCACTTATACCCCTTCCATAATAATTGGTCACCCAAAGAGCTGGTAATTCATTGCATTGATACTGATTAGAGTACAGTGGTTTCGTAAGTAAAGAAAAACATCTCCCAATTCTTTGGATGAAATTCTAAAAAGAAGAAATATTCCTCATTACACATTTGACCTTTTTCAGTTATGCTTTTCCATTGCCTCCCATCATGATGACAGGCTGACTGGAAGAAATACTTTTCCACTATGCCATCAAGCTTTCAAAGACAATTTAAGTTTTTAATTCTATTGTTAGAAATATCAAAACACCACTTCAGGTTCTTCCCACTTGAGGATAACATCCATTTTCCTCCATCTCAGCAGCAAAGAGAAATCAAAAGGTATCACTTATTTTCTGTGAACTTACTTTAAGATGAAAGAAACACACAAGCAAGAACCTTCTGAAAATGCCACAGGATTACATCCACATCTCTTCTTTTTGACAGGACATAGACTATAGTATTTGACTTAAATTTGAGCTGACCTGGCTAATGCTTGATAAACTGAAGTAAAACTATCACACAGCCATCTGCACTTCACCGCTGTGTTTATGAAGCCACAGAAAAGCTCTTATCAGGTGCTGTATGACCTTAAAGCTGCCTCTAACTCATACCCATCATAAATGACCCAAGAACTTTCCAGCTTTTGCATTCAGCTCTCTCTAGACCTTCCAGCCCCGATGTGGTTCCCAGTTCTCAGAACTTGCTCTCATCCCACAGCCTGGGATTAGGGGAATTCACCAGCAGCACCTTGCCAGGATTGCTCTTTCTTGATTCTAGCTCTTCCTCACTACTGCGAGAAAAGAAAAAAACTCATCCTGGTTTATATGTAGGAGAGGATAGGCTGCATGCTTTGATAAAGGTGGGTTAACAACAGATTGTGGCTCAAAATTATAGAAGCCAACTCCCTAGGATTTTCTTAAATAGTTGCATCATAGACACTGTTAAAACACACTAACCTTCATCTCCTTCAACAAGCTCTTTTGTGAACTGCTTTCTCCTGGTTTCTTTGCATTATTTGCCTCCATGCAAGCACTGATTTCTTCTGTCTCTCATCTCCTCCCTCTCTGCTTCCAAACAAAGGCATAAGGAAAACAAAACAGAGAGGCAGAGACACCCAGGTTGTGTGGAAAGATGCTATTCTATAAAAGACTTCCTGCTGCTTCTCCTTCAGCATCATGTCTGTCATCATCTACCTCATCTACTTGGTTCACTGCAAGGTTGTCAGGAATGGCACTAATAAGACTATGCTCTAATTCCTAGGACCACACTCATGACATTTGCAATGCTAATCACTTTCTTTGGGAAAAACACTGTTTATCAGCTGAGGGTGGGTGGATTGGTGATTCTTTCTGTTTTAAAAAGGAAGATCAAGACACTGAAAAATCCCTGATTTAGCACAGGTTCCTATTTAAGAACTCTCTCAGGACTGCATCCTGAAAATATGGCAATCCTAGATTTACCTTTCTTGATGAACGTATTCAAAGGAATATTCGTCAAAGACTGAACAAGAATTACTATGCAGCTTTTTTGGACCATGTATCCAGCACATAGGAATAAGAACTCTTATTTACTTCTTTACTTAAAAGGCAAAAAAGTTACTTATTTATCCAGCATTCCTTGATTCATGAAGTATGTTGCACTGTATCAAGCCAGATGAATGAAGTGACTCCTTTTTAATTAAGGCATAAACTGGGAAAGAACACTTGGAAATGTTTTTCTTCTTCATTTTGACAGACTAGACAAGTGTCAAATATGACTTGCACATTTGCAGAATCTCAACAAGAGAAAACAAACTTCCTACCCCACCCCAAAAATTCCAATGTAAGGGAAAGACAGCGTAAGAAGAATAGCCTAGAAAAATTACTACTTCTCGCAGTGGACAGTATGAGTGATATCTATAAATAAATCCATTGATAATCTCTAAGGCTATTAAACCCTATTTTGCTCAGAGATGGGAAAATAAGAGAATGCTATTTGTTGCAAAAACTGTAAAAATCAGTATAACATTTGACAACTCAGCAGCAAAGTCATCTGTGAACACACAGTCTATAGCTATTGATTTAGCATCTGAATGGTGCTTTATAGCAAATTAAGTAGCATTTCTTTTATTCTTTTATTCTTTTTAATTTTAAAATCTTGAAAATATATGAGCTATCACGCTTAAAAGAAAGTACCTTACAAGAAGCCATGAACGGAAGGAAGTAATGTTTAGGATTTGTAAAGTGGATAGCAAAACCATGTAGTCCCCCAACCAAAATTCATTTCCAGGCTGTTTTATGCAAGGTTTTTGTATTAACACCCACCTGGCTTACATTTAAATATCATGGTTGTATGTACACATCAAATGAAGACTAACAGTGACCAGCCAGACAACCAACTGGGAAGTGACACGGTCACAGCAACAAGCAGATGGTATGGCCTGCAAAGGAGTTCCTATGGATGAAACCACAACAGGAGCAGAGCTGAGTAAGCAAGAGAGAAACTATAAAAGATTAATTTTTTGAATGCAGCAGCTCCATAATGACAATGCTGAAAGCTTTTGTAAATGGCATGTCCTGCCATTCTGATTACAGCATGTGCTCTACCAAGGTATCCATGGAAACTTGAGAAAGAGATGTTAAATTTGCTGGATCTGTTTGGCACCAGGGAATGGGGGTAGTTTCCAGTCAGTCAAGTATAACCACAGGTGTATCTTGATCTTTAGGCATGGAGGAAGCACCAAGAATCCTCAAATGAAGAGGAAATCCACTAGATGAAATTGTCATAGAAATGCATTTCCTAAGCAATGTCTGGAAGGTGATAAGGAGATAAACTGTGATTTCCATGATGTGATTAATAGAGAAAAATCACCTATTTGCTGTAATAAGAAGAGAGACTTCAAAATACCCACTTTTCAGACCTCACAAGGAATGAAGGGAAGGAAAAGAATGTCCAAATCCAAACATCAGAGCTGCACCAGGACACTCTAGGCAGTGGTCCTGAATAGCACTAAGAACATAAGATACATCCAGAAATAGCCAAATCGAAGCACTGTTTCCAGATTATTCCCTAAGAGACAGGGAAGCAACATAAGGAGAATAATTTTCCTCCGTCTCCTTCCCCAGGGAAACCAGGGCAGGTCATGCTGACTCCTACAATAGAGTTTTTCTTCAGAGAGTATACATGAATAAACTCCTTTAGATGACATGAAAACACTACTATGAAACCCCATTCATATACAAACTGCCTTCTGGACTTCAACTGATACAAATGACTGGAAATATCTCTCAATATCCCTCAGAAATGGCAACTGCAGAGATTGGTCTGAGAGTGCAGACCCAGGCACTGAGATGAAACTACAGAGATGAGAAAATCCCTCAGATTTCCCATTTTTGTAAATTAAAGTGCCTTCAGAACCAATCCCTGTGCCCAGGGTCAGGCAAACCAATCACGATACAGCTATTGATTTGGGACAGCAACCCTCAAATGGCTGTAGCACAGGAGGGGCTGACAGCAGTGCCTCAACAGCAGGGCACATCAGTGCAGCTCCTAAAGCCACTCTGATGTCCTTGACACACCCTGATGCAGTCCTGACTAAGGACATTCAGCCAAGTCCTCTGAAAAGAACAAAGGTTTTCTAATCTGAATGCTGGCCTCTGTATTCTGAGTATTTTAGTTTATTTATTTGCTTACTTCATTAGAATTGACTGCATTTTTCTTTTCATTTATATGAAAACCTTTCTCAAATCCCTCTGAGACACACTTGGCAGGAATTTCCTGTTTTAACACCCATGACTTACAGAGTTGACCACTGCTATCCTAATCTTAAATCCACTGCAAAGTCACTGCTTTGGTAGCAATTATGACAAAATTTAAAATTAGCATTTATTTAGTTCAAATGCATATCACTGTCCCTCTCAACAGCACAGCACATGGGCTAGAGCTGACATATCTTGAGTAATGAGAATTATGGAATGTTCTTTTTAGGACCAAAAATGTGTCTGGCCACAGAGAGGAGGGAGTTCTAAATTAATGACCCAGGACCTAGACCATTTGTCACAGCACAGAAAATGACATCTGCAGGTATTTCACAGGCATTTCAGATCACTAAAAGTTCATCCTTGGCAGTGGCATTTCCTTCAGTGCAACACCAACATCTGCAACCTTACATCACCAAACAGCTGCAAACTCTTCAATAAAACATCTGTACCACTCACAATCCCAACCAATGGACTTCAGAGCTCATTCCTGAAACAGATTCTGAGTCCGCCTGGCCTCTCTCACTTTACCACTGCAGAAATTCAGCCAAAAAAGGACTATGAGAGTGCTGCAACCTGGAGCTTCAGCCATTTCTGGTTTTAACTAGCAAGGCTGTTTAACAGAAAACTGGCAAGTGCATACAGAAGCTGAATTAGAAGCAACTGAAGTAATTTATGGACAGATAAAAAGACTCTAAAGATTTCTGAAGTGGCATATGGAAAATGTCAACATCTACTTTACTTAAAAATAAAATAAACACAAATAAAATGAGTGTATACAAACCCCCAAATAGGCTATGTTGCCTCATTTCTAACTAAGATCATGACTGTTCTTGTTCTATTTGGAAGTAGCATCATTTGAGCATATGGGGTTTTATCCTTTTCACATCTTCCCTTATTGCTTACTGATAGCCAGAGCAGCATTTATATCCCCCAAAAAGGCAGGTTGCTCCTTAACATTACCTACAGACTAAAACAGCCACAGAGAGAAGTTTCTAAGCTCATAAATGGTGTTCTCTTTAAAGTCAAACACTTGTGAAATCACATCTGACACATAGTCAAAAGGCAGAGTCAATTCAGGTAGAGGAAATGGGGGTAAAGAGATTCTTTGGATGTCACAGTTTTAAAATAAAAAGTATGTTTTAAGATTTTTTTTTCAAGAAATAAATTAGTTCTGGTGCAATTATAGATAAAACAAGTTAATTCATAGTAGAGGACAGCAAAAAGTGAAACAATCATCCAGAACATCTTAGAAGAACAAGAAACTAGAACATCTAAAGTATTTGACTAAACCCAAGCATTGAAGAAAAAAAAATAGTTGAGAGGGGGAATTAATTCCAACAACAAAAACGTCTAGAGGGGAACTCCAGAATTTCAGCAGCTTTCCCATAAAAATAGGAGAAGTTGGCCATGGCAGGTCACACATCATCTTAACAAAAGAAGCACTTGGCAGAAAAGACCACAAGATGAGACAGCAGTCAACTTGCATCTAACCCCAGCTCCCAAAGACATGGTCAGAATCCCTAAATCTTGACATTTACATGCAAGGATCAGGTCTGATGCAGCATTTCTGGTCTTCTTGCCTTCAACTGGCCTCTCAAAGGCTGCTCTAACATGAGCTGACACCTGGTGCCCCAGCAGCCTGTTCTGGCTCCTGGTGACAGTTGTGTTTGAGAGACACCCCAGTTACACCCTCTAGAGTAGGATGAAGCCCCTTACACCACAGCTGCACCAGCTAAAGCAGCCTCTGGCTAGAAAAGATCCCTTGGGACTGCAGCTTGAGGGAAAGTCTGCAGGTACAGGGCAGGGCAGTTCTGATGAACACCAACTGCTGTCCCAGTGGGAATGAACTAAATATTCAGACTAAAAGCTTAGAGGGTGATGGTAGACAGAGGAAAACCTGTTGGCCAAATCAGTGTCAGTCAATAATCAGCCAATGCCTTTAAAAATGCCAAAAGACAGTATAATTGAAAGCTTTACATGCAACAGCTCCTGGCTGTTTCATCCTCATCCCAAAGAAGCTGCAGATACCGCAGTGCTGTGCTAACCCAAGCTATAAAACTGATTGGCAGGCACTGCATACAACACTTGGCTGTTTTACATATAGACATTGCCTTTACGCATTGTACTACACTGCAGTAAGTGACTGCAGCTTCAGCTCTGTCAATACAACAACATTCACTACATCACATTTCATCCCTGAAACCTTTCTTTTCTCTCTGACAGCAGCAGCATTCCAGTGCATGGAAAGAACATAGAGATTTGTGGTATAACAAATCATTCCTTTACTACATGTTCTTGTGTCTTCTAAGAAAAGCCCCCCTAGGGTCCCAGATTCATACTATGTCACAAGATAACTAATTTCAGTACTACATTGCACTAACCTTGCATCTCTGCAGAGAACAAAGCACATGGTACTCTGTCACATAAAATACAAATAAATCTGCCAGTCTGTTCTTTCCTTTGTCAGCTGTATGCTAAAAGATGGTTACAGGTTTATTTAGGAAGCACTGAGAGAACATGTAGATGGGGGAGTGTGGGCAGGGAATCCAGCAGAGCAGGTGATCTTGACAATGCAGCCAGTTTCTAAAGTATTATTTTCCTGCTTTTTTTAATGGATGTTTTATGACTCTTATTTCACTTGCACCACAATTATTTTATTCAAAATATTCCTCAAATTCCATTACGATCTATTCAAACTCAGCCTTATAAATTTCCACATACATTAATGCCAGCACCTCAAACTCAACATTACAACTTCCTCAAATTTTTGCAGCATATAGTGAGGAAAAGGGATGGAGAGATCATATGAAATCAGGCTGACTCTGCATTTCCCTTAGGGTTATTCACCCATGGCGTTTGTATCCTAGGAACCCTCTTCCCTCCCCTAGGTCCCTTCCCACACAAGAAGAGACCACCCCTGTCCTGGAAGGGATGAGTTATTTTTATCAGACACAGAGCAATCGCTAAGGGACCGACACAGTCCTTGTTTCAACCAAAAAGGCAAACCAAAATTCGGCTCATGTATCAAGTTCGCGAGGTCAGAGACTCGCGGACCCGTTAACGTGGTAAAACGGATGGGTTTTATCCCATCCCTAAACCTCTCAGGGAGCCGTCTGGTGCCCGAGGCTGTGCCAGGATGCTAAGGCTGGCCTCTTATCCCAGCCAGCGCTGTCTCTCTCACCGAGCTGCCAGGTCTTTCTTCTCCAGCTCATCAAGCTACTCGCTAACAAGGGTGCCTTCCTCTTTTCCGCCACAAGAACCTGATTTCCAGCACAAACCCTCCCTCATTCTCTCCCGGGTCGTTGCTGGGAAGGGAAGACCCCGACTCTCGGGGAAGGACGGAGACACAGAGCCTCCGTGTCTCCGCCGGGAGGGATGCTGCGGCCGCCGCAGCGCACCGCCGCCCGGGCAGGCCGAGCCGCCGCATTGTGTTTTCACCTGGATCCCCTCCCGCTCTGCTGCAGCGGCTCCCCCGGGGCCACAACGGGATGAACCGCAGCGGCGGCGGGGGTGGGGGTTCCGCGGGGCCGAGCTCCGCAGCGAGCCGCCCTCCCCGGCCGCTGCAGCCCGACGGACACCCCTCACCCCATAAGGAAAGCGAGGTGGGGATGGCCGCCCTGCCGGCTCGGACTCAGCCAAGAGCCGCCGGGACATTGTCTGCCGCCTCCCCGCCTTCCTCTCCTCCGGACGGGGCTCCGGCTCCAGATCGTTTCCCCCGATAAGCCGGGGCCGCTCCGCCGGGCCGCACCCGACCGCCGGCAGCGCATTGCGGAGGAGGGGGGACCCAGTGGCAGAGCCCCGCCGCTCCCCCTTACCTGCAGCACCGCTCTCCGTCTCCGACATGGCCCGGCCGCCCGCCGCCGCCCCGCGGCTTCTCTCTCCCGCTCACCGCTCCCGCCGAGGCAGGGGCCGGCGGCGGAGGCTCCGCTCGTTCCTCCTGTCCCCGCCCCTCTGCGTCCTTCCTGCCGAGGATGCAGAGAGTCAAAGGGACGGCTCCGCGATCGACCCTTCGCTGCCAACTCCCCCCCGGACCCAGCGCAGGCTGCGGGGCTGCTCCGCCCCTCCCCGCCCGTTCCCCGCAGCCGCACAAGGGAGCGGGGCTGCGGCGGCTCGGGGGTGGGGGGAGATGGGAGCTCTGAGGGGTAGCCCAGCCCCAGATGCGGATTTCACGGCTACCGGAGCAGAAACCCCCTGACGGTGACAGCTATAAAAAGAGGGAACCTCCCCTCTCCGGCCCAAAGTGACACCCCAGCCCATCCCTATGTGCTGGAAAAACGGTTCTGAAGTCCTGCTGGGGACAGGGATGGAGTTGTTTGCACGCAGGTTACTCTAGTTAGTTGCCTTCAGGTTGTCAGGGGGGTGTAGGTACAGCTAACCTGGTCAGTCGGAACTCGTTAATAGCCCCCCCCCTCCAACACCAGCAATTACAGAGAAACTTTTACAGCACAGGATTCCCTTCCTTTGCCTGCAGAGTGAACCTTCCCACTAGTTTCTGCAGTGCTCCTAAGGCCAGAATCTTTGGTTGTTTCCAGTGATTTTTATTTTTTTTAGCTAATTAACTTATCTCCAGGACCTGGAAGAGAGACTCCTCCATTATCATTCCATCCACGATTAAGTTTTAAGAGTTTTTCCACACTAAGTAAGAAGCCATTACAAAACTGAGAATAAAAATAACACTGGTGTCCTCCCACGAACAATCCTGGAGCCAGATAAAATGTTTTGCTGATTTACCCCTATGCCTTATGGCTTAATTCTTTAATTTCCACTCTCAGCAGCCATATTACATTTTGGAAACACTGTCAACAGTTCAGGTGGAATAAGTAAGGGCATCAACCAAGCCTGGCCTCAGTTTCTTGCCAACACCTCAGGAGGACAACACAGACATTCACCACAGTATAAAATCCATCTAAAAGTCTCTCCCAAATATTCTGGGAAACTCTGTGTCTCACAAAAGGCAGAATCCCCACAAAAACTCTGAGACATGAGGAATGTGAAGCAAAACCCTAGATGCTGCAGGTGCTTACTCAGCACCTCATTTGATCTACTCTCTGATTGCCTCTCCCATAAAGTTTTATTACCTCTAAGGACAGAAGGTATGCTACAAATGTTAAATGAAGCTGATATCTGCTTCACATCTACACGCTTGACATCTCAAAAGCCTTCACCAATCCTCTATGATTTCAGATTACCTCCTCCTGAAATACACTCTTCTTGTTCAGAGGAAAAGCTGAATTGGGTTTTACCTCCCCAAATCAGCCACACAAAGGGATTTTCTAAACCACTGAGAAGCAGAGAGGGAAAGAAGCCACAGGGATGGTAGAACAGCTGACATCAGTTTGGAAGCTCCTGGAGATTCCATGACACAGGGATTGCTCACACAATCTGCCCAAAGCTGGGAGAGCCTGCATTGGGATTGCTGCTTCCTGCTCTTCCCTCTGCTCCATGCCAGGCAACAAAGGGGAACATCTGGCCAATAGTCAGCTTTAATTAGCTATTTAGAGCCAGGCTGAATATTTATGCTGTCATTAAACAGCCTGGAAATAAGAAACCAAACAACTCTAATACTTGGTTTCCTGACAAGGGACTTAAATAGCAGGAACTTTTTGCCTCAAATTAAAGGCACTTCAATAGCAATTAAAAACAGGCTTTAAAAATAGATTGAGATAATTGACAGAAAAGAAAAAAAACAATCAGAGAACACAAACACATCTCCAGATCATATATTTTACAGAAAAAAATACTGTATGCAGGCTAATTTTTTTACAGTTCCTCAAGCAACAAGACAACACACATAAAAATAGCACTCGCTGGGTACAGACATCTATCCGAATGTCNAACACATCTCCAGATCATATATTTTCCAGAAAAAAATACTGTATGCAGGCTAATTTTTTTACAGTCCCTCAAGCAACAAGACAACACATAAAAATAGCACTCGCTGGGTACAGACATCTATCCGAATGTCAAGGCAGTGACTGCATTATTCAATCTCAATCCAGGTTGCCTGAGTTACACACTCAGCTGTAGGTGTTTTGAATAATGCAGGAGAATATTTGAAGGCATGTGACTGCTAGTTTCAGAAATAACACCCCTTTTTTTCCAGAGTTTAGTATCTTGCCTTAAAATTTAAAGAAATCAAGTAAAAAAAGAGAAAAATGCATTTGAAGAGAAAGTACATTCTCAATCTGAAATACAAAATGAAGGACAGAAGCATCTTAAATTTTGATTTGTTCTATATGGATAAAAAGTAATTGCAGAAAAACAAACCACTGCACTGTTTTTTTCCTTGTCTTCACTCTTCCTTGGAAACAAAGAAAATGTGCACATTTTGTATGAAAAAAAATTTTTAAAGGTCACCATATCAAAATGAGGCTTCCCTGGGGCTGAAGGGACTTCAGACTTGTCACTTATTCCTCAGGAAGATTGTCAATTTCATGGTCATTATGATAGATTGCTTGCAGCCTTGGGTTTTAGTGGCTGGGATTTTGTAAATGTGAGAAGAAAACACCATGATTAAAATGTAAAAGCACTGAAAAGACATAAGTCTTGAAAAAAAAAGTCAAGTGAATTCATCCTCATTCTCTGAACAGCTCTCCCTACAAACACTGAGGTGAGCTGATTAGCTGGTATCTTCTGGTATCTTACACAAGATCCAATTTTAGTGCAGGTCTGGAAAGAATTTTTTCCTTTCACACCTAACTCACATCATCTGGCTGAGTACATGCCAGTGGAGTAGCAGTAGAGAGGCTCTTCTAGCTCTGAAACATCACAGTGGAGTGTTGCTGTGTCTGACAAAGGCACCCATCAGTGTGAAATTCAAGCTCAGAAGCCAGGAGTTGTTCTGGTGTAACAGACTGTGAGGAGAAGCATGATTTCTGCACTAGAAGAATTTAAGTCTGCTTTAAGTTCCCTCTCAGGCATCTACTTCTCAGGCACAATGGAGAACAGTGATTTAATGTATTGCATGTTGCATCTGCAGAACACTTCTTATCCTAGGTGATCCTCAGAAAGATGCAGCCCCAAACCATTCCAGTCATCACACAAAGGCATAAACCAGGAGCACAAGAATAACAGCTGTCTAACCTGGCTCTGATGTCAGCAGAACTGCCACATACATGATTCCCATTAGCATCAATCAACATTTGATGAGAAAATTGAAGATCATTACAATGCCCTTCCAGGGCCTTAATCAGATGTTGTGGGAGCTACACAAAACAATAACTAGTCAGCAATAGGTGCTGTGTGTTCCTCACACATGATTACAGGCAAGGGTCTAAGTGAGGCACTCATGAGAACCAGTGAGCTGTAAACACGAGGCACAGAGATCTGGAAGGATCCAAATACTGCTGTCAATACACCTGACAGCAAGACATACAGACATCATTACAGGCAGAGATCAATGTGCCAAAGCAGCTCAAAACCCAGCCCAATAGGGGAGGGCTGCATCTTTAAAAATCACACTCCATTTAAAAGAAAGGAAAAGAAAGCAGGTAAACATGTCTCGGATCTTGGCAGCTCAGGAATCGCTCATCAAGCACTGTATCCACATGCATACCTTGGGGTAATGGTTTCCTACTTAGAATCATAGAATTACAGAGTTGTCTAGGTTGGAAGGGACCCTTAGGTCAAGTCCAGTCATTGACCTAACACTGACAAAACCCATCACTAAATCATCTCCCCAGGCATAAAATCTTCTCATCTTTTAGATACCTCTAGGGATGATGACGCAACAGGGCAGCCTGCTCCAATCCTTATGACCCTTTCAGTGAAGAATTTTTTTCCAATATCAAATCTAAACATCCCTTGGTGCAACTTGGGGCTATTTTTACTTGTCCTATCACTTGTTACTTGGGAAAAGAGAATTCAGAGTTTCATTTACAGCGTTATTAAACACACAATACCTGATTTTTGTTTGTCACCTGCATAATTGTTATTGCAATCTCCTCCTTCATTCAAGCACTATAGTTTTCTGCCTTACAGCACTCAGACTTCTCCATTTCTGCTTACTGGTTCATGTACTGAAAACCTGGTATTATTATAGAGTCAGCTGACAATCTGTTTCTCTAGATGCAGTTGCTATCTTCTGTTTCCTAAAAACAACCTCTTACCTTAATAGTCAATAAATCACTTTAAAGACAAGAACAAAAAACTATTCAATACTGACAGAGCCTTTCAATAAAGCAGCTTATGGAACACAAAAAAATAAGGGATTTCTCCAAAATAGACAGATTATATTGCTTTTACCTGTTTTTTTCATATTTTTCAATCCCAGTATCCCAGCATCTGTTGGAAGTGTATCACTCTGGGAAAAGATCCCGCAAAGAGTTCTTCCACATTTCACAGCAGGATGATATTTCAGCATATCTCTTGGGCTGTGGACACTGCAAGTGTGATACCAGTCTCCGCCAGCACTCTTGTTCATTTAGAAAGTCCTTTCAAATACAGAAATGCCAGTCTAATGCTCACCACTGCCTACACCATGTAGGTTTTTTCACTTCTTTTACAAATTATACTCTGTAGATCTGTTGAACACAGACAGTGTATCCAATGGTCACATCATGAGTCTTCTCATGGATTACAATGGACTGTGCCCACAAAATCAAAAGACAGGACCAGTCCTAAAAAGTCTCCACTCACACTGTATTCCCTAAACATCTTTTTCCCTTAAATTCACTGCTTTTCCTCTACTCTAGGCACATTCAAAACAAATCAAAATCCCAAATGTGAACCAACCAAACAAAAATCACTGAATAAACAGATCATTATATTGCTTAATGTGATCATACCATCATATAGCCATTGTTCTCCAAATATACACCCATCTACATAGAGTAAAAATGCTACTGAGTCAAGGCATTTCTTAAAGTATCAACCAGATTGGACATCCACAGGGCTTGATTTACCACACATTTCACAGCACTCCAAAAGAAACAATGCTGCATGTGCATCAGAAAATAAACTTAGGTTTGTTACATGGTCCCTGTGAACATATACAGTGCTTAAACAAATGATGAGCATGTCACCTCCTATTGAAGTTCCTCTGAAACCAAGGAACTGCAGTTGGGCAGGACAAATTTTTTCCTGCCTTATTTCTTATAGCCTGTGTTTCAGAGAACACACTGTCACTCCCCAGGTGGGATGTTTAAGTGTTATTGGTCATATCCTTCCTTTGCAGGCTGCCTCACTGAATTAATCAGCATTACCAGAATGGCAATGTTATTTCTTTTACAAGTAGTAGTTTTGCCCCTTAGAAATATCCTGTCCAAGACAGATTATACTCAACTTGACAATGTAAAGGGGAAAGGACTCAGAAAATTATTAGACTCAATGAGTGACACGGGAGTACATTCTCTCACTGAGCACCTGTGACACATTAAAATGTCATCACAGAAATATGTAGAATATACAAAAGTTACCAGGCTCCTACCAAACTGCTTTCTAAAGACTCCCATGCTGCAACTGAATACTAGGAAGAAAAGGCAGCATGCTGAAAGATAAGCAAGTCATGATTGACGTGATACTCAAATTGCATCCAAGGGGAAAATCTAAAAAGAGAATTATATGCTGTTGCCATGGATTGATTACTCATAGAAAGCAGACATTTTTTCTTCATATGGGTATATATCTGCTGAAGGGTGTTTTTTGTTCTAAGATGTTTGAAAAATCATGTGGAAAATAAATAAACAATAGTAAAAATCAACCCAGATCGCTGTGGAATGAATTGGAAGAGAGAGCACTATAGTGCCCATTGGATTTCATCCACCTCACCCTGTACATAGCAGGTACAAGAGGCCACACTGAGACACACAGAGACGTGTACAGAGGAATAAAAGAAGCTCAAAGGCCAGCAGAAGAAGCACAGGCTACTGAATTCAGAGCAAAGAAGAGAAATAGCATGATCAATTTTACAAGAAACAACTTTCAGTACACTGAAAATCAACACCTCCACCAAAGGCTGAACAAACTGATTACATTCTAGTGTAAATCCTAATAAATTACACTGACTCCAATTTCCATCTGTCATTTAATGATGCAGGAGGACTGGCACATTTTAGATTTTGAAATGAAAAGTGACCAAAAGCCCTCTGACAATCTTAAGAAGTGCCTGGTGAATACTGAAAATATTTTAAACATTGCAAGCATATTTTGGTAAGTTTTACAGCCTTTAACATTTTATGTAAGCAAACATAATACGATTTGATTTTTACTTCCAAGAATATAATCCAAAAAGAAAGGGCTAAACTGTTATAAATCATGCTTTTCAAAGCAGTGCTTTAGAAAATGCTCTTGAAACCTAATGATCAAATAAGTGGTATTGGATTTTTTTCAGAGCATCACTTAAGAAATTAATATTTTATAGAAAATGGTATTTAGAACATAAAATAGCACTACTTATTCCATCATGGGTAGGCAGCTCATAATAAATCACATAGATAATGGAAAACACTCCCAGGAATGGTGGAAGTGGGAATTTTGACATGAATCCATTGGTTGAAATATCTTTTTAACAAAACATTTAAGAAAATTCCACTAACACATATGTGAGAAGTAAAAGGCTAAATAACCAGTCAGTCACTATGTGCCATTTCTTACTTCTGATTCAAAAGCCTTGATGTGCCACTGCCCTCTTTATGTTCTTTGCTAACTACCACATACTTCTATTTTTGGAATCATTAATGAGGCCACACACATACATATGAAAGTTCATAATATCCCAAATGACAAGAGGTGAGGTTTTCCACTCCATATCTAATTTATCTCACCACAGGTAACATAAGACCTCAAATTGTTTTACTTTTTTTCTCCTAATCACTTAAGGGATCTCAATTTCCTAAGATTATGCCACTTTATCAATTCACATAAAATCTTTCTGAAAAAAGAAATTAATACCAGTTTGTGTAGGTTTTGAGACATGATATCTAACATGGTAAAATAAAGATGATTAATTTATAAGTCATAATATTCCCTTGGATTTCTATGACAAGTAGGAAGTAAATAAAAAGTCAAATTGCATAAGTAACAATCCATCGGTCACCTAATAAAGACATGACTCATTTTCAGAAAAAGTAATTCACCTTATACAAGATTAGAATCACTGCAATACATGTATTAAGTTTTTATAAATGAATACTTATTAATTAGAACAGTACATGAAGCACAGCAGCAAAACCAAGTTTTTTCTTGCATTTTCACAAACCTAAAAGAAGAACAGTTTGTCCCTGACTTCACAATTCAAGAACAGATAAAGAAAATGTTAAAAGAAGATGGCAGTACTCTGATTATGTAAATGTAGTTGAACTCAGAAACCATGATTCAAATCTCACTTTAATGAGTCATAAGCCCATTGTCCATTCTTGTTTAGACAGAACAAACAGCACCAAAATTTTTAATCCACCACAGACAATGCAAGGAGCATCCTTCCTCCTCTTAAATCTGGTGGATTTCCCTGTGGTATTTTCAATAATGATTTATTATTTGAGTTGTCTTTGCTAGCAGAAAAGAATGTTGTTGACATTCCTTGAAGTGTTTAGCCTAAATTACTACTAAACTGCTCAAATCTGGGAATTCAATAGACTAAGAATTAGTCCAGGAGAAAAAATAACATTCTTTTTTAAAATGTCATCACTTTCTTAAGCTTATCTGCCATAAAGATGGTGCTCCAATCCCCTGAAGAGACTTAATTAAATAATATCAATTTGCTTTTTCATTGAAAAAATAATTATGCAATATTGATCCCAATGGTTGCAATAAATACCTGTTTTATTTCTTGGTGAAGAAATAAACCATAAATAAATCATCTGTTGTAGTATAGTGCTTATGCATATGTTTCTTATAAAACTAGGATTTTCACTGACCACAAAAACATTCCATGTCTTTCTATACTTAAAACATGATGTCGAACTCTGGTTGCAGCTTCTTTCAGCTAGATTCAAAGTCTACCCAAATCAATGGAGAATTTCCCCTTGATTTCAATAACTTTTAAAACAGGCCCTGAAAGGCAGAAGTCAAGTGACCACTGTCTTAGTGTCTGGGAACTGTATGGCAGGGGATATAACACATTTATAATACAGATATTCTTTATCTAGCACTTCTAGCACACCAGTACCTGAAGGGGGTCTACAAGAAAGATGGGGAAGGACTGTTTGCCAGGGCATGCAGCAATAGGATGAAGAGAAATTATTTTAAACAAGAACAGGGCAGGTTTAGATTAGACATTAGGAAGAAGTTCTTCACCATGAGGGTGCTGAGACACTGGCATAGGTTGCCTGAGAGGTGGGGGAAGCCCCATCCCTGGAAACCTTCGAGGCTAGGCTTGATGAAGATCTGAGCAAACTGCTCACTGCAGGGGGGTTGGACTAGACGGTCTTTGAACAACCTTTCTGATTCTATGATTAATTTGTGCTGTTACACAGAAGCTGTGATTGTCTCCATCACCAGCATGACTAGCACAGATTTTGGATTAAGATGTTGTAAGACAACACAGTAAGGGTTCAGGGTTTGATGTTGATTTTTTTTTTTAAAGGAGGAAAAACACCATGAGAAGACCAGATTGCTTTCAGGAACATGCAACACCAGCAGATCTCAGCAAGGGCATTTGGAAACCCAAATAGAGCAAATGCACTGAGATTAATGTGTCCATACCTCATATGATCTTTGTTCTGCAAAGTCTCCTGGATTTGAAAGCAAACGTAGACACTTCTTTACAATCACTTCTGCAGACACTGCATGTGGTGTGGGCAGGGTACAAACACAGTAAAAACAACCATCACCACAGGACACTGCATTGGTTTGTTTAGCATGGCAATATAATATTTCATACAAAACAATTACTTGGTGCTGTTTGTAAACAGTGAACTGGGTGTAAAAATACTGTTCAAATACATTTGACATCTCTTCCAAAGGACTGTGTTATTTTCAATCCTTTGCCTTAAGCTTACAGATGATTGTTCTGCTATTTAGAAAGTAATGACCTTCTTTTGCTAAGAGAAAAAAAAAAACAGGCAATTTTAAATTTGAATGTACAAAACTATTGCCATTAAAGTATGATTTAATGCAGTGCTCAAAGCAGGAACAGTCCTCCTCTGGAAAAACCTTCTTCCAAAGAAATGGAAAAGAAACAGTTGGAGACAAGGTTGTATCAAATCAAGTGGCTCCCTAACTTGACTCTGGTACTGGCAAGCATTCAGATTGTAGGACTTAAATAAAAACATATAGTAAACAAAAAATAAATATGAAGGCAATTCTCAAGAAGGAGCACATGGTAAGGAATTTACAGCGAGGAGTGACTGCTGAGAGAAGAATGAGCACGAGGAGATAAGAATAGCATTTTCTAAAACAAGGTCATTGCAGCAAAGGTTTCAGATTCCAGCCTATGTTTATAGCCTTTGGTGTCAAGCTGTCCACAAACAGATCCAGAAAGATTGACTTTGTACAAGTAAATTTTCTCTGTCATCCTTTTTCTCACCCGAGGTGCTATCTGCCAAGGCCTATAAGCCTCACTGTAGATAGATTATGCTAATAAGACATGAAATACTGTATGTAGCTACAGGGAAAATAGGGTGCTTGTATCAAATACATCTCCTTGTTCACTGATGCAAGATCTAAGGGGTGGTTTCTAAATGGATTTGGAATGACATTGACTTAAAATTATATTCCCAGACAGACAATGTAAGCAATACAAACATTACCATCAATAGTTATTTATAGTCATCCTTTCTCAAAATTTTTGATACTGGATATAAAATGAACACACTTAACTGCCATTATCTCCATTCTGCACTTAATGTAACCCAACTAAGAGGTTTTATAGCCAGCTTTTCACAGATATCCATAACTCATTTTCCGTAGCACTGCATGGGTGTTATGAGACCTCACTTAAGGCTTAACACTTAAGACAGAAAAAAATCCAATAATTCAGAAGTGCTCACTAATTCTGAATGGTTACCTTTAGATTTTCAAAGAGTCAGACTTACTGTTGCTTTCTCCAAGATGCAGCTGCTTAACATCAGAAAGAGCAAACATCCAGAATTTAGAACACTGAGAGATATCTAGATTCCTCTCTTGATTTTCAAATTCACAGAGGCACTTAATCTTCAGTGAGAATCACAGGAGACAATTGTAAAATTGCTTTGCCATCTCCGTTTCTAAGTTGTGAAAATCTTTGCACCAAATACCTTCAAGGTTTAAAGCAGAGAGAAAGGATGAGGCTGTAAATCTGTACTCTGGCTAGTACATCACCTTCTCCAGTTAGAAGTCACTCAGACAGATGATTTCAGAATCATGATGGATTCAAACTGTTCAGGACTTTGAACACTTAAATCATTCTCTTTACACAGCAGCCAAAGTTTCCAATGATTTCAAAACATTACTCAAGATACCATGTACTACTCTAATCTACTCCAGAGGTGACAGTGGCACAGAAAACTGTGTAAGACCAACATCTGAAAGGAAAGGTTGCAGATTCTTCGGCAAACACAGATGATAAGAGCATTCCTGTCAGTTGTCACTATCTAAGCATTCTGAAGCAGTCAAGGACATCTTCAGACCAGTGCAATATCATCTTCAGAAACTCCACTCTCATTATCAGTTTTGTTTGTGCAGTGCTTGTTTTGCCCCCTAACAACCTTGCATGACCCTCTAAAGCTAATGGAAGTTAAAACATTTTCAGGGAAGACCAAAATGAAAATCAACTCCATAGAAAGCAATGATGAGTTGAGAGATGAACCTGAACACAGTAAAATTTTTGTAAAAATATCACTTTGATTTGTGCCTTCAGGCTAAACACATACCACAGACTCAGTTAGGAAACAAAACCACACTTGCCAACATACTGGTGATGAAATGGTGAACAAAACTATACACAAAACTCAAATGCAAGATCAAGAAAAACATAAAAGCCAAACCAATACAAGAGAACACAAGCCTGTGATTGTGCTCCCACATTTCACAAAAGCCACAAAAGATGTCACACTGCCCAGCTCAAACCCTGCTTGTCACAAGGGCTGAATTTTACACTAACTTTTTATCCTTAGCTTATCTTCTCCTCTTAGACATAAATGAAGTGCCCTGGAGGCTTCATTCAAGGCTCTCTACAGGACCTATAATTGCTCAGTCACTGACAAAATATTCCTAACTTTTTGGCATTGTTCTCACTACCTGAGTTTTGGGCATCCTCATGTATGGCATATAATTTATTAAAAATAAAATATAAAAAAAACCACATGATGACAGGAGCTCTAGAAATACTCAGCAAATGCTTACTACACAGCTAATGATGTGTCCCACCTGATTAATTTTTGCCCTTTGATGTAACATTTTTCTTCAGCCAAGTTAATGTGCAAGCTTAATTCTGAGGAGAAAATCAGTCAACTTCTGCTTACAATTCCAATTCTGTAAATCTGATGCAAGCTCATTGTTCTGTTCCAAATATCACAGAAGCAGAGAGACAGTATCTTAGACCAACAGCACTGTGAAATGTGCTATCACAGAATGTAGAGTTGCTACCTTTTGTCATACTTTTATTGTAGTCTGTATTTAATCTTGTAAATTCTTTCTTGTGCTAAAGCATAATTGTTACATTGGCTTCTGATAATAACCAAAATCTGATGCCCTAATTACTTCCTCCAGAAGTTTGTAGGATCTTGGAGAGTGAAAAAAAAAACAGGACACAGCTGCCTCATGTCACTGAAACTATTCACCTTTCCACATGAAACACCAGCCTCAGCTCAGAAATACACCAGAAAGGGGTCTTCTGCTTTTGTCATACGCAAACTTTTTCCATTCAGAGAAAACAAGCTCAGTTCCCAAATAGCAGCAGGGAATGAATAGACTTCAGCTTCACAACAGCAGAAAAATCTGACCTCTCTTAAAACAATCTGGAAGATCCCCTGTGTGTAATACCAAAGTATATGCATAAATAAACCTCAGTTAAAACCTGCATCAACAGCTCCTTTTTGCATTTTTGTATGGAAAAGCTTTTCCAAAACTGATGGACAGATGAGCCCCAAATTCTCAACTTCTATTGGAAAATCTCTGTTGAAATATCATTGTTTCAATCCACAGTTAAATATACTTTATCCTTACTTTTATCAAATGTATGTTTTATGTTTCTTATCAATTACCCCATACATTTAATTTCTTGAAAATTTTTCATGTAATTTTTTTTTTTGCTATGAAACACATTAACACTGGGGTTTTCCCTGGATGGCTCCTCCAATTGTTTCTGTGCTGCTCTTCTGGTTTATTTTTTTAATAAGTTTACAGCTTATTCAGGATCATGCTGCTCTTTTCATCTCTTGTGGGACCTGCCCTTCTCTTCATGTAACTGTCATGCCTTAAACTACATTAGGATGACTTGGAAACTGAGAAACAGGATTAAGTATGAGTTATCAGTCATTAGGGCTCTAACAAAGACTAGTGGAAAATTGGAGGGAATTCAACAAAGACTGAAAATTATTAGGGTGCTCGAGTAGCACATATTTAATTAGTTTCAGAAAGCACTGGCTAATTAATGTGGGTGTTAGCCAGTGTTAGCCAACCTTTGACAAGAAGCTGAGGAAGGCAGAGTCAGGCTCAACAGTAGGAGATAATTTGTTACTGCTAGAAAAAACTGTAACAGAATGAAAGGATGAAAAGGAATGTTTGTACCAAATACCACCAAGTATTTAAAAACTGTAAATCTGAAATTCTGAACACATTGGATGAGAAAATATAGGGCAAAAGAGCAAAAATGTTCTGTAAAGGATTATAAGACATTGGCAGAGGGAAGGAAATTATCTCATTCACATTTTTATGCGTTTTCCCAGAATTTCATCAGACTTATGAAACTAATTTTTATGAATCCGAGTCCTTCTTGTGAAAAGGACAAAGCAATCAAGACAAGAACTGTTTAGACGTAGGCCTAAATCTATTCTACAAGGTTCCAAGTGAAATTCTGTTTTTCAGAACACATAAGGATCTTACTTTGATTTTTACAGAAGTTTCAAAATCATACCCCATGTCCTAAGCTAGTTTTCACTGAGAAAAAAGACAACAGTGTTTAGAGGGGTCTACAGCTGGAGCATTAATATTTATATAAAATTTGATCAGCTGTTGTGATGTGCAGGTGGGGAACTGAGGCCTTTGGAGAAGGTCACCTTAAAAGAACCACACACAGCAGAAACATGAAAAAAAGAATCCTTTGGGAGTGATGTGAAGGAATTCAGTATTATTACTACTACATGAAAGAAGGCCCCAGCCTGATTGATACCAAATGCAATCACATTACTTTTTTTTGATGCTTAACCCCAGCTACGAAAATGACTTCTTGGCAGATAGCTCCTAAAGTTTGAGGCCAAATGACAATGTCTGGAATATAGAATCATAGAATCATAGAACAGTTTGGGTTGGAAGGGACCACAAAGATCATCGAGTTCCAACCCCCCTGCCATTGGCAGGGACACCTCCCCACTAGATCAGGCTGCTCAGTGTCTTGTCCAGCCTGGAAGGACAAAGGAAACATACTATTAAATTTTAAAGCTAACTAGTATGTTTGCAAAATGACCTAAAATAATGGGCAAGCATCAAGAGACATAACACATAGGTAGAAAATAACTTCTGGACTTCAAGAAGAGCTTCAAGGCAACTACTTCTGCTAGCTTAAAGTGCCCACTCTTTCCAGATTAATCTATCCCCCACCTTCTTCCAGGAAGATGCCATGTGCTGTAACCTTTCTCCTGGCACAATCCAGTTAACCATACAGCATGTCTATCTCTAATTGTCCATGGGCTGAGCATACTTGAAGCTGCTCTGTGTCTTTGCAGAGTTTAGGACAGAAGGCAGCTAGGCAATGATGACAGTCTTTGACCACTTCACACAACCTATTTCTTGCTGTTAAGTTTCTTAAGTAACTCTAAGTCTCCGGTACAGAATTACCTGTGACTCACAGGAATTGTTCCAGTGTGGCTGCTTGCTTTGAAAACATTTATTTTCTGACCCCTGAACTTGCCTGTCATGCATCTTATGAAATAACAAGGAAATTTTAAAAAAGCAGGCTGTTGCTGTCAACTCTTCACCCAGCCTGCAACTTGTCCCAAAGGCACTCTCAGGAAAAGTCATGTCCCAGCAGCTCACCAGCTTTATGAACTGCTTTGCTGCACATCTTCTATCCCACTGGCTGAAAATCACCAGTGGGTCTTAACAGGAAGATATTGCACATACAGCTAATATTGACTGTGCAAGTTCTTCAATCAATGTCTGTGTTTACATAACTGTCTATAAAACCACCCAGCTTGGATATTTCTGTGGCTCCTAGAGAAAGCTAAGCTCCACAGCTCAGCAGGGTGTATATATAGCTCACATATTTCACCTACCTTTGAAAATCTCAGGCAAAATGACCAGAAATAGCCCCTCTGCCACAGCTGTGTAACAGCTAAGTCTCAGCAGGCCCTAAGCTAACAGCTCTCATTTGAGAAGGAAAGGAGTTTTGATTGTGGAACTTGCTTTTGCCCCTAATCTATCAGAACTCAAGTACCTATCAAACCACACTCCTTCCTTACACATTGGAAGAATGTTAAATTTCAAAAAATGTCAGATGAGAAGGATGTGCTACTTTCCATTTGAAGCCCTGTAATATTTTTGCCAACTTTGTTTAGCAGTTTTGTTTTAAAACTGTGCTGTGGATTGTGGATAAGAATATTGTAGAGCAATTGGGACAGTCAATTTATGGTATCACTGTCCCCTCATCTACATAGTTTAGTTCACTTTACTGGAGCAGAGGGTGCTTCACTTGGTAGTTAATGACCAAGGCAAAAGGTCACCTACATAAACTCAGCTTCCAAGAAACAGTTAAGCAGTTATCAAGAATTGACACTAAGGATCAGACTCCAAGCTCTCAGACACTCCATTTCTCCTTATCTCTGTGTGCTGATTGCCACCACCTCTCCACCTCAAAAGAGGCACTGACCACTAATCAAACCACTATCCAACTTTTGAAGGAGTCACATTCATTGACCCAGACTTCTTCAAAGGGCATTCTGTGGTGCCTCTTACAAAGTACACTAGAATTGTGATCTTTCTTTGCTGTCCCTAATTATAAGTCTAATCCAATTCTCACAAAATGCAACAAAGGTTTTAATATTGGCTTCATCAGGAGTGAAAGCATAGAGTTATATTTGGCACTCAAAAATGATCTAACATTCACAGGGTCAAGGAGTCTGGAGTCTAGAAGCTGTAAATTCTTCAAGCTACTCTCATGCTCTAGGGTTTCTTGGAAAGTTTGTACTGGTTTTCAAAGAGCTTCCTTGTGGATATATTTAACGAGATCCTTGGGAAAATCCTTCTTGAGCTAAAATTAGGATTCGATGACCCTAAAAGACCAAAGTTTCTGAAGCACTGAGAAGTAAATCTGTATAGTTACTTTTCAGACTAATTCAGCAGTCTTTGTCTTTATCTAACAGTACACTGCCATCGTGTGGTTCAAAGCATCAACGACAAGATTGATGCGATGCCCTGCTTTCACAGATCTTTCAGAACTTTAATTTCTATTAACCTAGTAATGAACCAAATTCATTCTTTCATGATAGTTATTGAAACTTCCCAAAGAATAAAAAATAATGTAATACTCTTTCAAAATACAAGACTTTAAAAAACGTTATTTAACATGTTGAAAATTGACTGTATTTTGTTTCCTTTAATAGTGGACTTTTTTTTAATGCAGATAACTGCCATCCTTCCATCTTATTGAATTAACCCAAAAGGGGAGTATCTGAAATAACTATATTCACTTGTGCATGTGTTTATCCACATGTGTTGCTTCCCTGACTTGAGAAAGAGCAAATTACCTTCTAGCCATTCCCTCAGTCCTTTATCTTCTAAGAATACCTTGTGGTCTGAATCCTATGTATTCAGCTGTGAATCATGCAAGATCCTGGCTAATCCAATAATAAGCAGTTGTCAGAAGAAACTCACTGTTTCTTTTTTTTCCCCCAGGAATCTTGTTTTTTAAAAGCAAAATCCGAATTTTAAAAAAATAAAAAGAAAACATCTGGCATCACAGTGCCTGGAAGTCAGTGTCGACCAGGAAAGTCAGATGTAGGTGGCACTTCATTTAATTTGGGAGAATACACTAGACTACTTCAGTTGCAAGGTGCCTCCAGTGATTACCTAGATCAACTCAGAGAACAAGCACCAGCTTGCTTTAAAAGGCTATTTTTATTTACAAGCAGTGCAACACCCAGGGGCACTCAGTTTGTACTTTCAAAGAAGCAACTTGCTAAGAAGACAGCATTCAAAGCTCACAGCAGGTATTTTTAAACAATGTAAATGGAAAAATATCTTCCTGTCCCAGAATCCACGTTACTCCCTGGAATTTAATTATAAATATTTTTCTGATAGAATGTTAAGAAAGAAAATCTAATCTGCTCTCCTGGAACTGTATCTGTATACACCATATCACCAGCACCTAATCTTGCAAAATTTATGTAATAAATGTATATATATATGCATAGATTTAAATTATCATTACATATTTAATTTCCTTTTTTTTCCTCTTTTTTAACAGCATAGCCCTTAGCTGTCAAACTGGAAAGATAGACATGCTAGAATATCCCACGGGTTTCTCAATATGCTATACCTTAAACTGCATTTCATCACTTGCTATTATGTTCCATAAAATGTAGTTCATAAAGAAGTCTTTCAAAACCCCTCATCCTTCTCAACTCCCTTAAGATATTTCTCTTTCTGTGTCCCTTTCGGTACAGTTGATGCAGCTGGACACAGCAATCCAGAGGAGGGCGTCCTCTTGCTTTGTATAATGACCCACTCTCCTGGAGTAGGACATTATACAGACAGCCTCAGAAAGGGATGACAAGGAACCAGGGCACTGTACAACAGCCTAAAATCATCTGTGCATCTTCCACACATATGTAACAGGAGAGTACACTAAGCTAACACGCTCTGCAACCACCATCTCCTAAGCAAATCTTCAGGTTTGGGAGATGGCACCTGCCTGGCCCCCCGTGCTCCCAGGAACCTGAGTACTCTCAAGCTCTGCCTGTAACCTTCTCTTGTGCCCTCCAGAGCTCCACTGAATGCACTCAGCTGCCATGTTTTGCTTGCTCTTCTGACTTCTCCAAGAAAATCATCCCACAGCTCTTCTATGATTTACTGAGATTTTTGCAGCATAAAAGGTTTGGAGTGAAAGGTGAAGAGTTTGACCCAAGTCAATTATGTGAGCTATTAAGCATCAATTGCTTCAGAGAACTTCAGGCTGAACTCGGTGCAGATCCATATTTAATATTGAACCTGAGTTCAATTTCCTACCAGGAGAGAGCTTTTATAGCCCTTATGAAAAAGATTGTTCAAAATTGCATCCTAAAATATTACAAAACTTTTGTAACAACAACCAGCATAAAAAGCTAATCAGAATTCAGAGCTCTGAGCTCCAAAGGGAATACCTACAAACTCTGTCCCTTCCCAACAATTCATGAGACTTTGCCGATCCTCTGATGAGGGAATGCTGCCTTTGAATAAAACTTCTCTTTTAATCAGAACTTGTATAACAATAATATTAATTTAACATCATTACTGTAATGAAGGACCACCTCTATAAAGGACTAGCCAGTCATGAAAAAAATTCTGAGATGAACATGTTTGCTTAAAAAGGCAAAAATATTTTGAAGATTTCAAATATTTCAAAGAATTGTCATGAAAATTCAAAAATACTGGAAGAATGGCATATTTGAAGAAAACTATAATTTATATAAATGTCACACTAAGTATTTATAAATGCCATTAACTATAGTATGCAGAAATAACTATTAGAGGTATTTTTAATATTTAAATTCTATTAATTTTTAGTAATTTTATTTCATTATATGTTTTACTGAGTGAAAGCTGGGGTAGCTTTCATTTCTTCATTCTGCTGCTGTGTCACTGAAGTTAATGGGAGCTTTTTCATTGACTCAGGTAACAATTGAGCTCTCCAGCTCTGTCTAGTCAAATGGAGAGATCTTAAATCACCTTGACAAAAGGTAGGATTTTTGAATTGCTAAACACAATTTTGATAACTTCTGGTCAAATTAATATCTCAAGGCAGTTATCAAAAAAGTAGACAATATCATACATGGCAGCCCTGAAAAAGAAAAAAACAGTTCTATATTTTCAAATCTTTTTAAACCTAAATTTCCTGTCTTGATCAGTGAACTGTTACTACACATAGTTAACAGTCATGATGTTTCATTCCCAGGATGTTACATTCCAGAAGAACTGCATTTCAACACGAGAGATGCCAGTGCTTTAACTGCAGCAAAGTTTGCAAAGTGCCTTGACTTCTTTTCAAATGAAATATTGCACAGATTTACAATGATGGGGTTGACCTATGTGGTATATGGCAGAGCTGGCATAATTGCTTATATTTGACCAATGAAAAATCCTCATTCTTTCCACAATATTCACCAGGCTCTACAATTTTTCTCTCAACGGGAGACAAAATGTTAGGTTACAGAACCCTTAAAATTCCCTGCTGGATCTCACAGAATCTGCAAGTCTCACCCCACGGGGAATGCCACTTTCCAGCAGTCTCTGCACATTCCCCTGAAAGAGTTTAAATTCTTTACACCAATTGAAGGCATTTCTCGTCTGGTTTGAATGGCAGACTGAATGGAGACACTTGAGAGTTCTTGGTCGCAGACATTCTAATTGATCTCTTGGCTGCAGTATACTGTAATTTGTATGGAAATATGCATTTCTGTGTAGGCTGTCCTGCAGTGGACTAAGCATAGTCATGTCACCTAACAAGAGCACTTTATGAACCATAATTTTCTCCGTTCAAATTATATCTCTCAACTTAGGAGTTACATGAAGAACCTTTCCATATACACACACACAGGAGAGAACCTGTCAAAACATGTAGCTTTGATAACATTGACTCAAAACCTGAATGCTTAACAAGAGCTCTCTATAAAATAAATGGGGAAGGGGCTAAAAATCATGTTTTCTTAGGCTGGAGTGCTTTCCACACTACCTGTAAGGCAAATTTAGCTGTGGCATTTGCAGTGCAAATCTCATTAGGTAGGCTGGTAAGTTATGCACGCAGAAATGGACTTCTAAGCATTGTTCTGCAAAGAGGGGGAATTGGCAGCACACAGAGTACTTCCCTTCCCACTCCCTCTGCTGTGGGATCTGGTGAATCCCCAGCTGTGCTATAAAGCCAACCTGTCAAGTCTCATGCACTGACTCACTCTTTTGTATCACACTCTGTCACCGCCAGCATTGCACATTTTCATAGGGCAGTGCCACAGCTTCTCTCCTACTTTAGGATCCCACACATCAGATGCAGGTGGTCAGTCTGATCTGTGATTATCTGACCAGCTGCATGTGATGTGTGGGTCAAGGAGCAAAAGAAAGGTCATGGTGCTGGCACTGCAGCTGGGGAATGTGCTGTTTAGCAGGACTCAGTGCTGACAGGAGCCCTGCTAGAAGGCATGCTCCCCTCTAAAGGCTCCGTGCTGCAGGATTCAGCTCTTTAATGATCAGATATATGCTTATTACCTAAACTTGCACAGAAATGTGCACCCCAGCACATGGAATCTTACATGTCTGAAGATCAGAGACTTAAAAAATCTGTATTTATAAGCTTAGCTTTCTCATTAAATTTCTGCAAGAGATACAATGAGAACTTGGAGATCTGGCTGGTATTTCCTCAAGAAACCTTTCGTTGACCCTGCATTTTCCCTCGTGCTATTATTGGTCAGCTCTTGAAGACACAGAAACAACCACATGAATTCTGATTTTTTTTTTTTTCACCCTTCATTTACAGAATATAAAAGCAATAAGTACTTATGGTGAAGGTAACACTTGTGAACTGATTTATGCCCACTTCTGAGCTTTTCTTTGTGGCAATCAAAATTTACATTTCATAAATACATGTTTGTATGCAGTCACTTTAAAAGGAAAAGGCAAGTATTTTATTGCTAAGGTTTTAAATGTCATCCACCCAAAAAAAACACTGTAAACATTTTAGCCACTCTCAGTGGAGAAGGCCAGTGACTGACATTAAAAGCCTTAGGGCTGCAGTTATTTACAAACTCTGATTTTCTAGATTCTTCCACATGTTTAAATTCCCTTCTTCATTTTCAACCTTCCACCTGTATTTCATTGACAGGCATGTTAACAGCAATATTGCTGTTATTGCTAACACTTTTTTCCCTGGCCTAATTTTTCATTGCCTTTAGAATTATACCAAGGAAGATGAGAAGTGAGAAATACCTCTATGCAGAGAGCTTCTGTGTGCTCTTGTGTTCCATTTATTCCATGCTGACAGATGCAGCAGGCTTCCACTGAAGCATGTGATCCTCTGTGGGAATCTCATAAAACCAGGAACATCACTGTGTAAACAGAGGCATAATAAATTAGTACAGTTTAACAATTTTCTTCAAAACATAGCTAAAAATCCAATAAAATGATGCTGAGGAAAAATAATTAGATCTTATGGTTTATTCAACAGAAAATCTCCCTTTATCAGAATCTCCACTGACAAACACAATTTGCTTAGAGTATCATGTTTGTTGGAATACAGACATCTGTTCTTTAAGGCATTAAATCTTTCACTTCAAATTAAAACCAGAGTCCTTACATGTAAGGAGGACTTCTAATCTTAAAGACTGGTCACCGCTATTGCATCACTTGGCTCTCTAGTGGTAATGTGCAATTGCATTTACTCTTTATGTACTGAACCCTAAACATCTGCTAGGCTGGAAATTATTCCTGGAGCATTTAAAAAAATTTCATTGCATCTCAAATGCAAACACAAAAAAAAAAAAAGCACAAGAAAAATGTATATAGTCCACTCTATTCCAAGTAATCAAATCTAATTAAAGGAATAATGCATTTTGTATGAGACAGTGGATATACTCCAAGCAGATATTATGTTTAAAACTCAAAGTAATAATTCATTCTAAAGACGTTTTAAAATGAATGTGTAAGTTTTGCTATTCCTCATATAAGGTATTATCCAGTGGCAAAGTATTATGGAAAAGATAAGAAATGAATAAGAAAAGAATGATATAAAAGAATAAGAATTATAAAAGAATAGAATAAATTATAAGAACTGAACCTATGTTTCAAAGACAGGCAGGTATCAATAGTCTCTCTTCCAGTGAGAAAACTGTATCCAGAGAAGTCATTAATTAACCACATGCTTAAGCTTCTAAAGCAGCCTCTCAACAACACTGTTCTGCAAACAGAACATGTATCTGTTTTCTGTAAGTATTTTCATCTCTAGTTACAGAATTTTCCACTACTGCTGTTGACTGCTATTTCTGAACTAAGTGAAATAAATTCTCTGCAGATACTGTTCACCCTTTCTTTTTTCTCATGGTCAAATAAACAAGGCATTTCTGGGTAATAGCAGGCAACACAATTCCATGCACAACCTGAATCCCAGTTATCACTTTCCACCCAAGAACCAAAGCTTTCTTGTTCCCACAGCTCCTTGATTTTGTTTGCCAAATTTCACTCATATTTCATTCACTGTCTATAGAACAATTCACCACTGCTACTGCCAGCTAAAAGAAGGGTTTGCTGCAGTTATTTCACTAACTCTTAAGGAATTAAACTCTCTCTTCAAAGTGACCATACTAGTAGAGTCTCAGGCTGTAGCCACCTCCCACAGTGAGGCTTCACCAAACCAGGCAGGAATTATCTTGTCATTTTGGCAGAGTGTAAACTTGTACCCTCACTGCAAGATGGGCTCAGAAAACCTTAAAATTCCTCCAGAACAAAACTCTCCTTCAGAACATAAAATCATAGAATTCAATGAATTGGAAGGGGCCTTCAAGAGCCATCTAGTCCAACTCCACTACAGTGAGCAGGGACATTCTGCACTAGATTAGGTTCCTCAGAGCCTCAGCAAGCCTAACCTTGAATGTCTCTAGGGTTGGGGTCTCCACCACCTCTCTGGGCAACCTATTCCAGTGACTCATCACTTCATTGTAAAGAGCTTCTTCCTACCAGTTCACCTCTTTCACAGATTTTGCTCACAGCTCTACCAACAGTTGATCTCATGTAACTATTCTAACATTAGCAGAAGAAGGAATGGAATCTGCACCTCCAGTCTAACTCTGGGTAATGCATCCATGTGCTTCCACATAAGAAGAAAAAAATGTTACTGTAAATTTTTGGGCAGGTAAGACATTCTGTGCAAAAGTTAATGCTTTATATATTAAGTTGCCTTTGTGTGTCTTGCTCTGCACACCTTTGAACATAGCAGAGCATCATCTCCCAATTCTTAACAATCTTCTCTCATTATTACACTGGGTAGTGCACTATCCCAGTAGTAATAAAGGGGTGTTTATCACTCTTTAGCTTCTAGATTTGCAGTAAAAAAAAACATGACTAATTTTAAGGATTAGATTATCATCCTTATTACCTTCCCATCATAACAAAGGATTCAGATATTACATTTCTGTCTGTATTAGCTCATATTTTATATTACTTCAAGTGTCCATTATTTTGTTTATTTTGTTTCTCCAAAAGAGAATGAAAAACTTAATTCCTGAGAGGTTTCTAATCTCTTCCGTTCCTGAAATCTATTTGTTTTCATTCCACTATTGAATAAAAAACAGCTGGAGAAGAGCAAAAAACAAGGGAGAGGGTGCTCTGAAGGCCAGGATTAATTAATCAAAGAGGATATTTATGCCTCCTACTGGCAGGTTTGCAGCTCTCTATTTTGCTTCAGTGGATCCTTGGCAAAATCTAGAAACAGACACAGGATAGGGAAAGGAACAACAAGAATACAGAAGCTGCTCTTTGTTTGGGTTTGATTATAGCTTCCTCCTATTATTTTCCTCTCCTATTTGAGAGTAAGGAAAAGATACACACGATATGACCCAAATTTATACTTATTTCCATTTTAAAAGAAGATTCATTCCTATTCTTTTTAATAGTATAAAGGCTGAATGCTCAACTAACCCACTGTGTTTAGGTTTCCTTGAGTGCTTCACAGAGATTTGTTAAGGATATAAAATAGCATACCAAACAATGAAAGAGCTTGTTTCCCCAGCCATTTTTGAGAGCTACTTTGTATATGTTCCTATGCAACAAAGATTAAGTTTATGTGTAGGTGTTCCATGTTTTTACAAACTCTACACTCCTTAGTTGTTATAAGATTAAAACAATTTTCTCCCTCAGTAAATGCTTCCCTTGAAAACTACTGGAAGCACATAATTCATCTGTCCATTTATAGCTTCTATTTTCTTTTAGGCACTGAGAAACTGCTGATTGTGATTGTTGTTTTCCCTTTTAAGAAGCCAACGTTGAACAAGTGACAGATAAGACAATTTAATGTTTCAGTGACCATACAGATCAATTTTTCATTTATTCTGAAGTTTAAAAGAAAAAAAAAAAAAGACAGGCAACCAAGGTACAATTGTAGGAATTTTGTTTAGCAAATCATTCTTCTATACCCAGAAAATTTAACAGGCAGTCTCATTAAACCTGCAGGGAGTTTTAAGGTAGCTTTAGTCCTAATATTTTTCAAAAAATGCATTCAAAGGTTTTCCCCCTGAATCATTTTCTTCTCTATGGAATCTATCAGAAAGGTTTGGAGATACAGTACAAGTCTTTGACGGGGAATAATAGAAAAAGAAGAAAGAACAGAAATGTATTACCACAAGCTGCAGAAGATCTCAATAAAAAGACAGATAAGTGAAAAGGGAACATTGTGCAGTTTATGTATTGGATAGAGAAATGGAAAAAAACACACATGGAAAGTCTTTGTATGGGAAAGGTACAGGACTGATATCACCTATTAGCACTTACCCATTCCACACAAGTCATCATGTAGGGTGATGGGCACCTGACTTGCTCTTTCCACCAACTTCATTTCTTCTTGCTTTTTCTCCACCTGTGGACCTTTTCTTTCTGCCCCTGAAGGACCCTAGTGTGCCATCTGATGTGCAACACTATTAAGCAGACTCACATTCTAGCATCATATCTGGGCTGCCAAGGTGTGTGTACTCAGCCTGCTCACGACTGGGTCCTATCTGTAAATGATGGCTGAACACTTCACATGGGTTCAGACACTAAAGACTGGTGCAATCTGTTGTTCTACAGCAAAAGGTCCTTCTGGAGAGAGGAGGGGGCTTAGATATCTGACATGGCTGTCCTCAGGAAGATTAAGGATGAAGGCCATCTTTCTTTCCTCTTATTCATAAGAAGACTGAAATTAGATGCCAGGACTGTACCCAGTTGTTGTGGGTACCATTGTTGTGCAGTCTTCATGCTGTCATCACACAAAAATAAAAACTGAAAGATAGCTAATCAGCAGCAACCAGCCAATAATATCATCTAAATTGCTATCAGTGGTATTCGGTGTTTTCAGTTTACTGAACATAAAACTTGTCACAGGATTTTCCAGTCCTGGAGATCACTAGGCTGGTTGATATGCACAAGTTTTATTGCCTTTACAACTGCAAACATCGCTAAAACACCCAGAAGTTTAGCTTCAGGAATATAAGAAGCAATCCTAGAGGTAAGTCTGTTTACTTTTTAAAATTATTTTTATATATAACGTGAAAGCTGCTGAAACTACCAGAAAATTCCTGTCTTTGTTCCTTATGATGCAAGTTTCTTGCCTTTGAGGGAAGTCCTGCTTATTTTAGTGATGGGAAGTAGAATTCTAAATCTCAAGGGATGGATATTTGTGAGAGTAACTCAGACCACAAGCCAGGAGACAGCAGTTTTCACTGCAAGATTTTTCATGGGCTTAACTATTATTCCCATGTTTAACAACATTACAAACCTTTAACTGCATTAATAAATGTGTTTTGATGCAAGTTTTACAGTATAACAGAATTACACCACTATCTGTACCCTATAAATAACCTTTGGCTCTACTAAATGCTAGAAGCAGACTTTATTGCCTCATACACTACTCTTAGCCACTTAATTAACTTCCTCTAAAGCTAATTAATTAGGCATCACAGTCTCTAATCATTCTGGAATTTACTCTATTATGTTCAGCTGGAATATCCTCTTTCCTCAGACCACCTAAAGTTTAGATGAATACAATAAAGCACTCTGGCTCTTTCATCCTCATTTTTCCAGGTATTCAAGATCAGGGTGAGAATATTTAGATTTTACTACAGATTTCTCCTATTTAACTCTGTTTTTACTATAGTGCTTGATTCCATGAGCTTGGAAGGCTTCAGCCTATTTCAGTGTTAGTGTTCTAACATTGTAAACGTTAAAATCATGCTTTAGAAGCAAAGAATTCCAGAAGCTTAACCCAATTTCTGCTGCTGGTGATATATCACAACATGCTTGTCACCTGTATAGGTATTTTATGAAGTACCTCATCAATTAAATTCAAAAACTATACCTCCAAGGTTTTAAACTGTTCTGTCAACATGATGCAGCCAGCCTGTCAAGTCAGCCCAAGTATCACAGTAGAATGAAAGTACCAATGAGAAACAAGCTGATAAATTGGTTTGACTAATCGTTAAGACCCATCTAATAAGCGTCTTAGCTGATCTCGTTTAAGTCATTCCATGAAGATGCCAAGAGAGTTCAGGGACAGGTCGATCTTCTATTTGCATCATGCAAGGATGGAGCAGATAAAATCCGATCAGTTACCTGAGTATTCTTGCATTTGCATGTAATTATTCCCTGTTGTTTTAAAGCTTCCATCTGGAGGAAAGAAATCTGCTCTGCTCCTGACCTTTTCAGGCCTCATGTTGCTGTATTTGTCAGATGCTACTCATCTGATTTGAAGACTGAAACAAAATATTGAAAGCATGAAAACAGCAAAAAAGAAATATAGAATCATTAAAGCCCAACTGCAGGTCAGTGGGTGAATATTCACTGGATTCATGGGTCATTGATCAGGCCTCACAGTTTGTTCCTGCCCTAAACCACAGAAGAATTTAAAAGACTATTTAGAAAGTGACTGTCACTACCTTCCTCTAGATGCACAAGTCAGAGTGAGCAGGAAGGACTGCTAACACACACTGTATCTCCAAGGTCATGACTGCTCCTAGTAGGCAGCTATGGCTTAAAGTAAATACTAATACAGACCAACACTCAGATCTGCCTTGTGAGAGCAAGAGCGATTGCTCTACCCAGCAAGGATTTCTGCAGAAGAGCAGAATTCTTCCTACCTACATGTCTTTTCCTCTTCCTGCTATTGGTCAGACTTCATAAATCGACCTTAACTTTCTTACAGATTCATACTACAAGACACTTCCATAATGGGGCTTATTCTTCCTTTATGGGGAACAAAACCTACCAACCAAACAAAACAACCCCACAAAACAACAGCTGGAAAAGTTACAGCGATCAATAATGGAAGAACTTCCCAGAATGATGCACGCATGAACCACCTAGCTGGTCACAAAGGAAAGAAACAACTAAACTTTTGCAACAAAAATATTCAGCTTGGGTGTGCATTTCATGCACAAGGAGTAAACTGGTGAAGAAACACTTCTGAAAGCTATAGATGGAGAGGAAATTCAGACCAAAATTTGGCTTCTTGGTTTGATTCAGTGGTTTATTCACTTTGCTTTACAAATCCACACTGCAAGCAGGATGCTTGGATGATGTATGCTGCAGGACAGTATAACCCTACATCATCACCACGAGTCTCTGGACATGGGCCCAGAGTAGAGGAAAAGTGCTGGCAGAGCAGCCTTGTCCTCCTCACACATTAAGATTCATGAAATATACATTTTATATGCTGCAATATGTGGGGATAATAAAGGAAGAAGGAAGACAGATTTCTGTAACTGTCCTTAAAAAAGCCCCAGCATTACCTTCACTGTTTCACATTTTATAACTGCTTTAAATAATTTTCACATTTCCATGAACTGCATTTTAAGACATTAAAAATGTCTGATGTATACATACTTTTAATAACTGATCTGTGTGCTATCACATGAACAAAAAGTAACATTTTTCAACATGAAACAAAAACCAATTACCTACTCTTCCAGACCTACATGCATTTCTGAAACCTGACAAGGTTACAACCACAGGCACCAAGTAAAACTGCACAGGAACACAGGATGAAAAAAAATATCAAACTGATAACAGGTATTTTTGGTGTTACTAGTGCACATCTGTAGAATCATAATGCTCCCATTGGAACTATTTGGCAAAAAGTCAGCGTATTGCTATTGTCACCAAGTTTCCAAAACAACATTACTAAAAGAAGGTGCAAATTCCTTTTAGACTGCAGGAAAAAGCATTGTTTCCAAGTATCAAAGAAATAGCTCTACATTCATAACTGAAGGAAAATTACATTCTCCAAAAAATCATATTGAAAGAAAAAAACATCTTCCCTGGGGGTCTGATACCTAACCAGCAACTCTCCTGCACACCAAGTTCTTTTTATGACAAAGGAATGAGAATCCACTACAGAGACAGAAAGTAGATGAAGAAAGATACTGACTAACACTATTCAATGTATTTTCCTAGTTAAATCATCTCTCAAAATAAATTCATGTCCCACCATAACATTATCATTAAAAATTTTGTTTTGAAAGATAGGCATATTGTCTTAATAAGTCATGTAACACAACTTTTAGGTCTCCCTGTTTGAAATGTCTCATCTGTTGTAATAGTTTTCCTCAATGAAAAATAATTTCCATGAAAATACTGGAATTACAATTTAGTTGTTCTTGGTCTCACAAAGTATATCTGATTTTCAACTGTTATTTCAAATTTTCTACTGTTTCATAGCTACAGTTTTGCTGCACACAGCAGAAGGGTATTTGTGTTGTCCAGAGCTGATTTTGAGTTGACTTTCAGATTAGAGATAAGGGCAAAGAGAAATAAAAGTGTTTCATATTAATAAGAAAGGATGTAACTTTTTACTATTATAGTCTTCCTGTTAAAAAGAAACAAACCACTCAGGACAAAATCCCACACTATCAGCACCACCTTCCTACAATAAAAGTGATACAACTCCCTTTGTTTTTTCCTGTCCTTAATATTATTGAGCATTATCAACCAGTTTTCTGTTATTATCTAAGTTCTACCTAACTTTTACTTCAGCAGTGGTTTCACTTCATAGAGGCCAAAGTAATTCCAGCACACAGTTACTTCTGTGTAAAAAGGGAATAGTTAAGTTCACCAGCTAAAACTGAGAGTCTGAAACAAGCTGTAAAATCTGAAATCCAGAACACCTTCTGAAGACTTGATTAATCTTAAAGAAATCTAGTAGATTAGCTCACCCTTCATCAGTTTAATGCTTTATGCCTTTTCTTGGTAAAGCATCTTGAAAATCTTGAAATTAGTTTTATAAGGGTCAACAGCAGCTTTATGTTTCAAGGGCTATTTTCTCAGTTAACATAAACTAGCATAACTCAGCTGAAGGTGCTATTGATTAATCCAGTGAAGATATCCAATCTGAAAAGCAATTTCACCAAAACTTTGATGAACTATTTGCAGTTATCTGCTGCCAAGGCACCTAAAACTGGCCTACAGTCAAAAGCATGTGGTCTTATATAAATATGGTTACTAAGAAACAGGTGAGCTCAAACGAAAACTTGCTTTATTCTGTTTTTCTTGTCATGTTTAAGAAAATACTTTTCCTACAGTAGTGATTAAATAAAAATTGAATCCTGTTTTGGGCTTTTTTTTGGTTATTGTGGAAGTGGTTTATATTTTGGAAGGTTACTTGGTACATTGTGATAGAGATACTTAATATACATTAGTAACAACTAACAGGTTCTCAAGATAAGTAAAAAAGATTTTATTTATGGAGGGATCTGCATTTATTCCTTTTCCTATCAGGATGGCCCAGTGCCTGGTTCTGCACCACTGCTTCAGGTTTATTTCGGGAGGGGAGCGAGAAGGGCTGCTAATGATCTCCCAGAGATAAATGAAATTGCTGATTTAGTCAAGCTCATTCTTGACCTTGACACAAGACGGGACAGGCAAAGGGAAGAGCTCAAAATAGAGCAAGTAAAAGAAAGGAAGATCAAACGAATGCTCAGGTCTGGCCAAGACCCCCCCTACATTCAGCTAACACCTGGCTGAGTTAGAAAACATGACCAGCCCAACCTTCCTGTTGGAGCCGATTGAAGCTGTCAGCTCCCGGCTTGTCACCCACTGCATCAGGAGGCCCCTGGGCTGCCACAAGAGCCCTAATTAGGCAGAAATGGCACTTCGGCAACTGACCCGCCAGGACCTTTGGCAAAGCATTTAACATCATTAGTTAACATTTTTATTAAAAAAAGTGTGAATGTAAATGAACAGCCAATGCATTTCAATAGGGTTTGTCGGTGGCATTGCACGCCCCCCCACTCTCCCAACCACACACACACTTTTTTGCATGAATAGTTCACTTGTTTTCTCTAAAGGGGGATGGGTATGTAGAGAATGTTTTTCCAAGGGAACTAGACGTGTTCAAAGCAGAAGCAAGGTCTTAAACAATCAGACACAAAATCTTGCCTTTTGGGGAGCGTGTTGGTGAGTGAACAAACAACTAAATGCAATCTTACCTGCAACGTGCCTAGGGGGGACATCTGAAAGGGAAAGAATGCATGACCCACGCTGGGACAGAGAGATAAACAATCACATATTCACCTGATTGTTCTAAATGTATTCATTGTATTTCTGTTCTTTTCTCTTATAACCAAGAATAGGTACCTAAGCAAATAAGCCTGCAACCCTTTGCCAGAGCTACCAAATGCTACAGCAGTGTAAAAGGATGAATATCTAAAATACTCTGCTTTCCTCTTTCCTTCCAATTTTTCAACTGTTGCACATTACTTGTGAGAAAAGATTATCAAAAGATAACATAATGGTATATTAGAAATTTACCTTGCAGCAATTTATATGCTACAAGTTATTTATTTGTACAGGAAAAACACACAACCTTGAGATGATTTATTAGTACTCAACTTTTTCTGCAAGTTATTTAACTGGAGGGTTTTCATAATTTATCAATACTTGATCAAAATCCTAGTATGTTTTTTTGGTGATAAGAGACACCAGAAAATTAAGAAACTGCAAACACAGTTATTAGTAAAGAACTAGATAGGACTTGGAAGGGTGTCCAGTCCTCAGATATTTAGCCCATTTCCCACAGACATGCTCTTTTTATTTCCTTTGAACCCATTAGCTCCTTCTTCCTCCAATGGAAGCTACAAAATACAGCTATTTCCTTAGGCCGGATAAAGACAATATTACCTCACATTTTGGAATTTACTTCCCCATTGTACAACAGCCATATGTTCCCAGCAACACTTTTGTTCCACCAAAGGAAAGAATTTTTTCATTTGTTAGGAAATCATCCATTAGACTGAAGGTGCACAAACTGTCACTTGTGCTTTCTAAAATAAAGTACAAAAGCACCAAGAGATTAAAATGGATCTTCTGCATCTACTTAGGATGAAGATGCTGAAGAGGTTGCTCCAAAGCAACTGGAGAAAGGTTACCTTCTTTCTCAGATCCATGCAACAGAAACTGAAATAGCAGTATGGTCAAAAAAAAGGCAAATCATAAAACACTTAAAGTTTTATCAGTAAGATGTCTATATCTGACCCCTTTTACCATCACATGACTATTTTCCAGTCTAGTACTTCGTTATGGCTTCTCTCCCACTGGGAAATAGAGGAGTGGGTGAAGGGAGAGAGAGGTGACAGCTTTTTGAAAATCTGGTGCTCCCTACCTAATTTCAGCACATTTTCTGCAGGTGCCTCACACTACAGCCACAATAGGCTCTGGAAGAGAGGATTCAGACCTGTCAACAGCTACAGGAGGCAACTCCACAGCTTTGTCTTACAGGCTAACTTCATTGTCTGCTGTTCTGAACCCTGCAGCACAAGCACCCATTAATGAGATGAGCCCCTTTTCCCCTCTATTTGTTCCTCCCTCTGTTTCTCTTGCCTTTCTGTAATGATTTAACTTGATCATATTGGTTCCTTTCTAGGAGGGATTGCTCCAACGATCAGATAAGATAATTGCCTGTAGAATACTGCTCAGCAACAACTATTACTTCCTTGGCTGAAAATGTCAGAGCAATTGAAAGCTCTTAGTGAAGTTCAAAAACAAAGAGGCAAAAAGATGCAGCTCCTATAGGTGGATGTGTCTGTATATATTTAGCAAGTTTGCAGTAGCCAGCTCTCTTCAGCGATCTTGCCCGACAAGCACCACTTTCAACATATTTTATACTTATATAACTTCTTAAAGAAGTTGAACAGCATAAATTCACACAATAATTCACATCAGGAAGTAATTTTATTTACTTTGGATTTGTATGTTATTCACTTCGGCTTTGGAAGACAGTACTATATAGTCATTCCTTTTGCATTTTGCCCTCTTCTTATTCCATTTCGTAGAAACCAATGTAGTTTCTTTTTAATTTTAATGTATTTTCTGTGTACAGATGATGCTGAAGGAAAGCCCAGAATAGCTTGAAGGAGCGGATGAAGTTATTAAACAGTGCCGTGAGTTTAATGCCTTTCTGATTTAATCTCTTGCTAGCAACAGTGATTTGCCAAATATTCAAACAAGACTATACTTTGCATAGTCCTGTTCTGCATCTTTATGAAGTGATAGGTGACAGAAAAACACTATACTGTGAAAATGTAAGGTAAATAAAACTCTGAATCTGAATACAATTAAAATAACAGTAATTTCTGGCAGTATTTTTCATCTTTTGAAACACATGCTTTCACTTCTAACAAAAACATACCACTGATGACCAATTCAAGAACACAAGCTTTTTTCCCCTGAAGTATGTAAGCTGTTAATGATTTCTATTTAATAGAAAATCTTTATCATTTCACCAACAAATAAGCAAGAAAGAATTCATATACGCATTGATTTACTCAGAAATATTGCACAAAAACTCATCTTTACCATTTCCCAAAATCACCTTTTTTCCTAAACTACATACACGCTGACACCAATAATACATTATCACAAAGTCATGGACATCACATCTTTTTAACATGAATTTTATGAAGAATAACCTTTGGAAGCACCTTCAGAGTTTTGCAAAAAAAGGACAGAGAGCCAGATCAAGAGCTGGATCACTACAGGCAACTCAGATGCTGAGGAACAGCCACCAGGAAACAGTAACTCTGCCACAGGCAGCTACATGACAGCAGGTTTGTGTCATATCATGAGATCACAAGCACCCAAATCAGTGGGGCTGATATCTGAAGACATGCAAGGTCCAGTCTTGCAATATACACAGTTGTGAGCCTGATTCAATTAGCTACATGAAGCAGAGAACTAGATGCACAACTTGTTTATACATTGAATATTTAAGAAACTGAACTAATTAAGTTTTGTTATGTAGAGCTACATGCAGTAGGACTTGCTCCCTAAGAAGCTGGATGAATTATAGTGTAGGTATCCAAACAAACCAAGCAGTGATTTCTAAAGTCCGTTATTTAACTTGTTCAGAATTAAAGCTTTTGCTTTGTGATAATGGTTTACAGCAGTGAAATAAAAGGATTCAGTAGACTTGTGAAATACCATTTCCTCTTTACACAATTATAGTTAGAAAATGCTATTATTACAATAGGTTCCATTTTTTCCAAACAGAGGGTCCCACAATCTGTTCCTCAAAAATACAGTGGGAATTCTACATGAAACTTCAGCATAAAGAGCTGAGACACAGGAAACTGAGAATAACTGATCTTTCTTTGTGTCTGAAGCTTCAGCTAGCAGCCTGACTCTGGAGCCCTTGACAAAAACCTCACACTTCTAGAGAAAAGCTGGAAGTGGTAATTGCAACCAATGCTTGTCCTGAAACAACATGGCCTTTGAATGAACTCCCATTACAGGGCAGACCAGCACAGGAGCTTCACAAACACTCCATGACAGTCCTGAAGAAGTGACCATTTATAAGTTGGAAAAGCAAAAGAAAAGCTCTATTATCTTCTGATAAGTAGACAGAAAATTAATATGTTCTTTTTCATGCTTATAATCAATATTCACAGAATATGGGTAGAATGTAAACACAACTGACTTCATATTCATAGCTGTATTTAGTTTCAAGTCACACTGTAAGAAATGCTCTGGGTTTAGAAGTCCCATCAGCTTTGAGTGGAAGTCAAAGATGTTCAAGCTCACTCAGATGTTACACAAGTAGCTTTTAATGAAGTGCTATTAGTACAGAGAATTTATAAAAACAGTGTGGCAGGCAGTTATGCCTGTCAATAGATTCTTTTCCTTCAAAATATATTTCACTGCATCAGCTGCATGCTATTCAAATAATATTGGAATAATAATAATGGCTAAATACCTTAAATGGAACCATGAATATTGTCTATTCCTCAGAAGTCACATACTGAAAAACTTTTCAGGTTACAATCAAATCCCGCTTCAAAAGTGTGCTCTTTTTTTTTTTTTTAAATGAAGGAACAATATTTCCTCTTTTTTCCTATCTGAATGGGTCTTGCAATGAAGAAAATTATTAAAGGAAATAGTGGAAATGGGGGCAAAAGGAGAATTTTACCTCCACAATTCATGCAGCATTTTCCCAGCATCAAGGGAAACATTTAGATAATGTTTGTAGCAAAAGGTAGTATCAAAAGAATTATAATTCTAATATAGCTAGCACACAAGATATGAAAAATGTAAGGGGTTGTGAAAAAAATACCAGCAACAGAAGGCAAGTATTTTTTTTAAATAACATCTTTGAATTTGGAAAATTAAATTAGTGCAATGGAAAAAAAAAAAAGTTAAGTCAGTTGTAATTTCATAGAGTACTATAGACCTCTCCCAAAATGATAGTCAAGCTTTTGCTCCAGATGGTGCAATAGTGTTTGTGACATCCACTTTTAACTGCAATCTAGTTATGTGTCAAGCAGGAGAGTCCATTATTCACAGCATCAGTGCTGGGGAGAGAAGGTTAAAAGTTCAAGACATGCCCCAAGTGATTAAGGTTGTAAAATCAGGAGATATACCATGGGGTGGAAAAAAAAAATACCGTTCTTCATTTTCTTTCATACTGCTTGCCCAAAAAAAAATCTGTTTAAGAAAAAAAATTTAAAAAAAAAAATCACAGAAAGCAGAAGAGGCCCAGTTCTCTATAGTAATGTAAAAATTACCTTTTTGTTTGGACTCCTTAAATGCCTTGGCTACCAGCTTCACTTTTCCTGGAAAGAAACAAAGATTTTTCTTAAAATTTATCAGCAGTGCTTGAGAACTGAGTTAAGATTATTTCTTGTAATATTCAATTCAACTATTACATGCTTACAAGTAACTTTGATTTCAAACTCTGTTCTCCGTGTATCCCACAGATTCCCAGTACACCTGCACTAGTCAGGTTTCACTTCTCAGTCAATTAAGTTTTTGATCTGCTGACCTATAACAGATAAACTATAGATTGATTCCAACCACCCTAAAAATTCCTGCATTTGGAATGGCTTCTAAATTGAGGTGAGCAAATTAAGGGAGTTCTAATCCAATGTAAAGAAGATGCAGAGCCTGGGAGTTAAATCTATATTAAAAAAAAAATCTTTTGCAGAATTCTTTATAATGAGAGCAATGGATGCAAGGATTTACATAGAATAAAAGGGCCTTAGTACTCAGAACCTTAAAAAAAAAGATATCAAATCATTCTTTTCAGAAAGATACCTCCTTTCAAAGGGGTCAGAAAAGTAGAAAAGTGTAATTCCCTCCTCATATATTAGTTTTTCAGTCTGCTGTTTGAATTCCAAGTTCAAACTAGAACATCAAGAAAACCATTACAGTCATTAAAAAAAAAAAAAGAGATGGTGAACAAGAATAAATTTTTTCTTTAACAGTTACTCAGCATCAGAACTAGAAAAATCAAGTACATGCTCCTGCTTTTCTAATTGGCTTGAATAAATTGCAAATGTATTATGGCCACATTGCCACATCATTTTTGAAATCGTATCAGTACCTGATACTCAGTAACACAGTATGAACACAGTTTTCTTTTCATATAATAGAAAATATGCACTCTGAATTTCATAAAGCCTGACAACACTCAGACTCTGTACATATCTGTAAGTGTATTAGCATTTCAAAGCACAATATTGACAATATATTGACAAAAAACCTTATAATCCATCACATCAGGCTCCCTGAACTAGATGGCATTCAATAATACCTTAAGGATTGTAAGAGTTACTTCCAAATGCTCACACAAAGAAAACATGTAGTAACCTCCCCATACTCAACATTAAAACTAGCATTCATCAAGAACATATGCATTGCATTAAAAAGAAAACTAAGCACTGTAAAAACTAGTCATATCACTGAAAATTGAGGACAATCTTGTGCAAACACACAAATCAGCTCAAAAATTTGTCTAAAAATACCATGTGTTTGGAATCACATTTAGAATGTGATTTGATAGATGATAAATCAAAGCTCTTACACTGGAGTTCAGCAGGCTTCTTTGCAGAAGGGCAGGCTCACCCTTGCACAGCAGGAGCTGAACAGACCCACAGGAAGAATCCTCAAACTTTAGAAATAAATTAGTACCAAAACCCACTCAACTTGAAGTAACCATTGGAGCAGAGAATCATTACTCAAGGCAAATGAACTCTTATACGAGTACCCTGAAAATTAAAATAATAATGCTGAGGGGTGTGAGGGTTGGGGGAAGAACTAAAAGATCCAAATACTTATTAAAAAATTCGAAATATCCAGTATATATATTACTCAAGATAATGGATTTCTTTTATCTGGACTCGAAGACACAGCTGTGTTCAGCCACCTCCTAAGAGCAAAGTTACAAACAAAGTTACTTTGTTAAAAGTTGCCTTTAGCCTTGTTACTTTGTCGCTACTTTGTTACTAGAGTTTATCCTTTACAGAAAGTAGACTATTAAGATTTGAAAGAAACATCGCTCAAGCATTTTATGTGTAAAAATAAAAGAAATCTAATTTTTATTTAAGATATTAAAGTGTCTCAGAACTAGTAATGCACTTGCAAGAGTATTTATAATGTGGAGCCAAAAAGGCAATCCTGACTATATTGAAAATGTCATGCAGTTTTTATGTACTCAGATTTGACTTCAAAGACCCCATCAGTGGAATGAGCACACATTACTCTTCCGTGAAATCCAACAAGAACACAGATGGCAGTGAGACCATGATCTTAATTGATGCAAGGGGTGAGTTTGTATCTTTAATGCAATATTTTAGAAAAGCAAAAAGCAACACTTAAGCAGGACGTGTTATATTTGGTTTTAGAGTGCCCCAAATTAGCCCAGCAAATAAATACCCAAATCATACACAAAAGATCTTGTAAAAAAAAAAAACCAACCTAAAAACACTGACACAATACAATATCATAAATATAAAGATAAGACAGTGAATCATAATTTATGTCCTGGCACAAAATATAAAGTAAAGGCAAGAGGCAATAATAAAATGTACAGCTGTTCTTGAAAGAAACCCAAGACTCATTTCTCTGTCCACCAAAACTGCTGTCTGATCTAAAAGACTTTTAGAGAAAATCTATCGATAAGACAGTGAAATATTTTTCGTTATTGAACATCCCTAGGAAAGTGATAATTGCAGATTTCTACAGCTGTTTCTTTATATATTAATTGTATATGTTCATGTAAGTGAAGGACCCTCCATGTTTCAAAACAAAACTGCTTCAGGGTGTCATTTGTACCTGGTCCTTCCTCAAAGGCCAGTCTCACACCAGCCCCAGGGTTTTCCTCACTGGGTTTGTTCCTTGAGGCTTGCTACATATACTTTGATTAGAGAGGTTTTAATTACACTTTAGCCTGTTAGCACCATGGGGCCAATAAAACTAAGAGAAATAGAACTAAACTCTTTTCATTCAACACAACTGTTAACTAAACACCAATTAATTACACCCACACAAGCCTAATGAAGATAATGGGGTTGCAGAGAGTTCACCAACGGTATGAAGTGACTTGCAGTATCCTAACCTTAATCAGTTAAATACTTCATAATAAGTAGGATCATAGGATAAGCCATCCTCTTTCTATACGTTTACAGTTACTGTTAATGGAAATTACATGGCCATACAGATAATTCACCTAATGTTCACTTGATCATGAATCAATAATTATTAATATCTGAGGGAAATCCTTACTAGTATTTCAAGTGGTTTATTAAAAGAAGAAATTAAAAGAAAAAAAAGCACAGAGTTATTAGATTATCCATTTGATTCAGTTCATTGCTTTTCTAAGGGCAAAGCTGATAAATTTCTTTACCCAGATGGTTAATTGATACCAATAGAGGAATACATGGAGCTGTCTCTCCATGATGCAGTTTATTCAGAGCCTTTTAGAAGGCAGAAGAAACCCATCTATAGGCACTTGAAATGTGTATTAGAAAGCACAGCTCTCACACCAGGTTGTACTTTCTGGCTTTTGATGATGTTCTCAGAGCACCTCACTAGTACTGGTACCTCCAGGAGCCTGATCTTCCAGGGATATTTAACTAAACCAGAGCTTTCTGGGTCAAGAATGTGTTTGAAACAGATCTGTGACAACTTGAAACATCTCACCAACCACTATCCCTGCTCTGAAGGAGGAAAGCCTAATGAGAGATTCACTGCCTGCTCTTCTCAAGGAAAAGGTGGTGTCAGGTTAGAAATAGGGGGAAAAAAATGAAATAAAGCATTTAACTCTCTGGAGAGGTACCATACTATTTCTGAAGGATGTGAAAGGAAAAGAAAATGATTCAGTGGGGATTTTTCTTCATTATCACCCAACCTAGAGAACCGAGCACACAATGAGCAAAAGGTCTGCATGTATTGATTTTAGACCAGGGGAAGTGTGTGGCTAACAGCTTTTTAAGTATCTCCATTTTCAGTTACTTCAACAAAATTACCAATGAACGGTGTAACAAAGTGAAAGTTTCTGCAGGAAATTGCCGGCTAAAAATGATCATTTCGGCTGCGAAACGTTTCTTTTCACTGAAAGCTCAGGGCTTTTAAACACAGAAGTAGAGTCACTGGGGCATTTCGCGGCCTTATCCTCACAGGACATTTCACCAACCGTAATCTGTCTCCCTTTCAGGACAATTAACATAATTTTCGTCGTCCACTGACTTTTGAAACGCAGGAGTACCTGCTCGGAAGCATTCCGGCTGGGAAGAACATCACCAGCCTCTGAGGGAAGGGTCGGCACCACAGGGTATTAAGAAACAAACTAAACCGAGGCACTGAGCAGCCTGATCTAGGGGGAGGTGTCGCTGCCTATGGAGGGGGGGGGTGGAACTCGATGATCTCTGAGGTCCTTTACAACCCGAACTAGTCTATGATTCTATCCCTGGGCTTCCCAGACAGGCCAGCCCAGCAATGCAACAAGGCCAAGGTGTTCATTAATGGTATCGTGAGGGGAGCAAAGCGCTGGTTACCAAAAGGTAACCGGCGGCTCCTTAAGAGACTCCGCGCTCCCTCAGGAAGCGCCGCTCCCTCTCCCGCCCAGCCGGGCTCGCGGCTCTCGCGAGATCAGACGCGGCCGCCGCCTAGCAGCGGGCCGGGACGCCACAAGCCCAACATGGGGCCCGGTGGACCTCGGCACCGGCAGCAGCAGCTCCAGGGGCAGCGGCAGGAGGCGGCGGAGTATTACCGAGCCCAGCGAGTGCCGCAGAGGATGGAGGAAGCGCTCAACGCCCTCTTCCCCCAGCGCCCCGCCGATCTCTACGGGGAGCTGGTAGCGCGGGGAGGGGAAGCAGCGCGCAGGCGCCCGCCCCGCCTCCTCCTGAGGGGACGCCCCGCCGCGGCCGGGCCGGTTCCTCAGCGCGGCGGGATGATGGGGACAGAAAAGGGTCGTTCTCGGCAAACAGGGGTTTTCTTGCCCCTCACACCGTATCAGTCCTTCCCGTCTCCCACCACACCGTACCAGGCCTTCCAACCCCTCTCCTGCGCCAGGCAGACCTTCCCGGAGCCCCCTCGCGTACCTGGCTAGGGTCCCGGGCTCCCTCCCTGCCCTCGGGGGAAGTGGGGTTTGATTTGCCCCACCGGGTGGATAAACCAACAGGTTGATGCGAGAAGCGCAGCGTTGATGTGATTGCAATTAAGCTTAAATAATTTCCCGCTGATTCGGGCGAGGACCACTGTGATTTTGTGTTTGTGATCAGTGATACTGGGCCAAATACATTTCCACAGCAGTGAGGCTTTTTGTTTGCCAGTGGTTCCTTCTCTCAACACCAGTACGTGAAGTGTGTTGCCTTGGTAGGGCACAGGTGGAACATTCCTGAAACCTTTGAATACATCTTATATCATTACCCAGGGGTTTTGCTGTCCCCAGTGGAAGGGAATAGGAATGGGTAACACCTGTTCTATCCCTGCTTGGTGTTTGATAGAATTATAGAGCTGGCCCTGAAAAACTAGATGTCATGGCAATCATAAAATTGTTGCCTTGGAAAGAACCTTCGAAGGCCATCTAGTCCAACCCCCTGAAGAAAGATCCTGCACTAGATCAGGTTGCTCAGAGCCTCATCAAGCCTGGCCTTGAAGGTCTCCAGGGATGGGACCTCTGCTACCACTCTGGTCAACCTATTCCACCCCTGGCTATCTTTTGTAGTTTAACCATTTGGTACATCATGGTTTTGTGACCATCTCTAATACCAAACCAAAGAATGAGACTAGTAAGGAAGTATGTAGTAAACCTCAGGTAGCAATTTGATGCTTCTTTTAAAGCAACATTTGTGTTAATTAAATATGATCAGAGTCCTGAGTATATTCTCATAGTTGGAAGACAGCAGTTCAATAGGCCCATTAAAGACTGTGTTCAAAGAAGAAAAAGAAATCTGCCTGCTAGGTATTTAGGTTTTCACCTTTCTTATCATAGACTCAGAATGGTTTGAGTTGGAAGGGACCTTAAAAACCATCTAGTTCCAACCCCCCTGCCATAGGCAGAGACACCTCTCACTAGAGCAGGTTGCTCAGTTCAGCCTGGCCTTAAACACTTACAAGGAGTTCCTAGTATTTTTATTAGTGAAAAAATACTTTTAAACTTAATAACTAGTTGTTAATACAAATAGGTGAACTCATGCTACAGGAATTTCAACATAGCACTAGAACTTAATGAAATTCTGTACGGATTGCTAAGAGTTCTATATGGATTGCTAGAATCTATGATTCTAACTTCTATATGGATTGCTAAGAGGGTTTCTTATCCAGGATGTTTCTCCTCTTTTTCAAGATTGTATCGACAAACAAAATCATTATGTAAAGCAGCTTACAGTATAGGGGACATGGAGTCTATGCGAGTTCTTACAGAAATGAATTTCATGAGTAGCATGATGACTGTTTTTCAGTGTAAAGTCAAGTAAGCTTTGGAAAAATGCTTGTTTTCTATGAGAGTTAAGAAGACTTTGATCCTCATCACTAATTTTGCCAAATAAAATACATGTCCATCTAGCCTGGATGTGACTTTGGGCTTCCATAATTAGATAGGACTTGGATCTGTTCCCTGGAATCTCATTTTTAATCAGGTAATACAGGAGTTAATGTACAGCATAACAGAAGGATTTTTATATAAATGTATTTACTCAGTGGTGGGTTTCATTGAAATATATTTAATAGACATTTAAAATCTCTGCATAGAAATGGTCTTTTCATGAAGTTCTTTCTCTTTCATTTAAGGCTAACTACTTTTCTAAATACTCAAATGCTCCAGTAATAAGCAAATTAGTTGGAAGAAAAGTTCTTGATGGAGTTGGTCAGCCTACATTGGAAGTAGAAATATTCTGTATAGTTAAAAACTATGAGAAGGTATGAGCTGCTTCTTCTTTAATTTGTTTTAATAAGACAGTGTCAGGGGGTGGGATTACTCTACTTATGTCCTAAGAAACATTTTATTTTCCATCTTTAATGAAATTATATGAATCTCTAAAACTCAACACTTGAGTGTTGTAACTTATAAAAAAACTCTCTCATGATAAATTAGACCATAGCAGCAACTACAAAAGCTTTATTTTCCACCAATTTGATAGTACATACAAGTTTTTTTATGAGTGGGATGTGACTTTACATCTTTATGTATTAAATTTTTGCCTGTCTTTATGCTCATATACTTTTCCTTATACCCCATACCTAGCCCTGTAAATTCATTTTCCTTCAGCTTTTTTTTTTCAGATTGTTATTTTATTATTTCTATGACAGTGTTTCAGAAAAGATGTAGCACAAATTAAAATCACTGTTTAGGTGAAGGCACTTTTTTACACTAGGCTAATAGGCTGATGTGGGTCAACATACAGTCAAAGATCTTCCATACTTCACCTACAAGGCAAAATTGGGGGTGCATTGCCATTTCTCCCTCAACATAAAATATTCAAGATGCTGTCTTTGCAGTTCTAGCTATTGTGGACTAATTGTTTTGACTTTCCCTCAGTTAAATTGTGTTTCACCTCATTTTTGAACTAAATATAATTTCATAGATATTCGTGGCATGTGAAGTTAATACTATTAACGCAGGCAACTCTGTGATATTTTCAAGTTATGTCTTCATTAAATGAATTTTCTTAAGTATCATTTATCTTTCAGCAGTAATTACATAAGTAAGACAGAATATAACTGATGATGAAGGATGGCATTAAGGATGAATGCTGATGAATCATAGTCAACAGGCTATCACAACAGCAATAAAAGGTGTCCTAATAATGACTGCGTGGTCTTTAAAATAACTCCCTTCTATTCTGGTGACAATAAAACATGTGTAGAGCAGATCTGTCAGGAAGTTTTCGCCTAAGTAGTTATAATTTAGGTCAAGAAATTTGAGTAACATCTGTGATTACTAAAGGATAAGAGACTAGGAAGAGGGTGCTGGATGAAAAAAAAGATTAATTAGTTGAGCAAATGTTACATTTGGAGACAGGTTCTTGTAGAGCTCTAACAGACATGTGATTTGTAGTCTTTAAAAAGATGTTATGACTTTACAGCACAGCAATGTTGTAAGCCTTTTTATGTTTTTTTTCAGAGGATTTGTTCCACTGTTATGTCTTTTCATTCTCAAACACCTGAAAATGCACTACCTGAAACAACTGAAGCTGATGAGAAAGAAAGAAACGACTCTGTCAACACCGCTGTGGAATGGGTCAATGTCTCACTGAACACTATGCTTAGAGACTTGATGCCCACCGACCAGTTTAAAGTTGATGGGATACTTGGGTAGGTTGTGCATATGATGCAAATTGCACAGTTAATTTATAATGTAAATTAAAACCCTACAGAATATTTAATATTTTCTGGGGTTTTTTACATGTATTTATGATGTGATATATATCTCAGGTACATTGCACTATATTATCTCTTTAGTAAGCATCTATGTTTATTTTTTCATACAAATATTTCTTCTTGAGAGCATTCCATTCACATTTCTCTATTCAAAGAAATATGTCTGGTTTTATAAGAAAAACAACACATAAATGGGATCTTAATGCATTGTTTGCAAGTACTTTTCTGATCTTGCATAGTCAGTTTGCTTGAATCAGGTGACTGTGAGCCATTTATATGATTTCCACTTCATCCATGGGATAGAAATTTAGAACTTCTGGACTGCAGACAGTGATACTGACCTGTTGGGTTAGTAGCCCAGGCCAAGCTGTTCTGTGTCATGAAGCTATGAAAAGATCCATTACTACCTATGATCTGAAAAGCATGAGTTAAGATTTGTAGTACATATGGTACTTTTTATTTAATCATTGCTGTGGATCACTACCGAAAAATAATGTAATTTATGGACTTTTCCAGCTTCAAGCAATGAGTCTATGGAAGAAGGTCAAATAGATGTCCTTGTTCTTTAACTGCATCCAGTGTCTACTTGTCACATGTCCAATACACATACATGTGTATTTTGAGCCAGTAAACTTTCTGCTTCTTCCCTTAGGGAATACTTCACAAAACAGGCAGAAGAAAAAAAAGAAACTGATAAGCAAGAAGAAGAAGCAGCAGACATCAATCCTGTCCTTCCTTCATACACTCCATCAGCAACAGCCCTACCTGTGGGGAAAAAAAAAGGAAAACCAGGTTTTAGTTTATTTGATTTTAATACTTTCTACAATACAGACACTGACAAAGGTGTTAAAATACTTTATGAAGTGTTCTGTGGACACTCAGCACTTCAAAACACATGGCACAGTGTCTTATGTTCAAAGGGTTTGATTACTGTCTTCTAAATCTTCTTTCTGATCACAGCAGTTTCTACTGCAGAAAGGAGGGAGGGAAAATAAAGAGTTTTCTCATCATTCACATGCATTGGTTGAACAGTTTCTGCCTTTGTTGTACAGCTGGATCAGACAGGAGGTTATTACTCTTCTGAGTGAGAAATAAGAATGGAGGAGGATGCAAATGAAGAATAAAATTGAAAATTATAAGGAAAGAGAAGGGAATCACAGATCTGCACAGAAAAATGAAAATAGAATTAAGATAGATGTTGAAAAGAATGGAAAGAGGGGGGAAATCTCTTACTAACATTGAGAGGAAATAAGGTGAAAAGCAAAAGAGAAAAGTGGAAGGTAATGAGATGGTAATGATGGTCAGTACTGAGCAAAAAGGAGAAAGCAAACAATGCTACTAAACAAAAATATTGAGTCAGAGTAGAGAAACAGAGTAAGTATACATTACCAAAACAGAAAACCCCAAAGAGTAGCACCACATGTTACCCCCAAATATGCATTACCCTCAGGAAATAAAGGTTATCATTTACTGGAAGGGCAGATAACTGGTAAATTCGTACTTCATGTCAGTTGTTTCATCTGTCATGTACTGTCAGGAAAACTTCCCAATTAATGTTAAATGTAAATCAGGTTATAATACAATCTTCCCAGTTGTTTATGCAAAAGAATGATAAAGAATATTCAAACCATGTTTACAAAATGAACCTTAAAAATTATATAAATTCTGGATATCAACACAGATAAATGGACATACAGGTGTCAGTGGCTGAAAGGTCTTCAAAGAGATGGATTTGAAATACATTTCACACCAGATAGAAGTCAGATACTTTGCTCACTTGTAAAGTCATTTTTTATAAAGTGGCTGAGAAGATTAAATTTAAACAATTAACATTCTTTTGTAATACATTGAGTGCATTCTGAAATGTCTCATATAGCTGTGATGTTTTAAACCAAGAAAATATTTAGCTACCCCTCTCTGTCTTCTAGGAAAGAAGGCATCAGGTGCAGAGATAATGATCCCACCTGCAGAACCTGTTGAAGCTGTGCTTTGTGGCAGCTTGGCCATTGGGGGGACATCACTTGCTGTAGCTAAGGCTGGTGCCAGCATTAGCCATAATCCATTGTACTTACATGTTGCACTGCTGAAACATGATCAGGTACATGTCACTTTTGTCATGTAATCTCTTTTGTTCATTTTAGGCCAGTTGCTACAGTAATTCTAGAATTCTGAAGCCTCATGACAATGGTATTAAATATATCTCATAGTGAATGTCCTTAAAGCCATTCCCTGTAGCAGCCTTTGAACCCATAATAATAAAAATAATAAAAATATATAATATTATGATTTTTAACATTCTTATTTTGAAATGATACTCCCAGAACTTACCTGAAGAAATTACTCTACCACTCCCAATGGTTACTGTGTTGAATTGTGAAAAAAACCCACCTGCAAAACTGAAGATAGTGAAAGAAGTTATGCTTATACCACCAGTTCAGTTACCACTCAAACAGGTACTGTGTAATATTTGCTTTTAGAAATTTATTCTATAGACTTCATATAAACTATGTACATAAGTATATAGGTCTTTTCCATATAGTCTTTAAGTTGTATTTTTCAGTTTCTGTTGGCTTGAAAGGCCAAAGTTATAATATAACTCAATGCAGAGTTCAAAGATGAGCAACATTAAAAGAAATAACTGGATGAAGGTTTAAAAGGAGATACAAAAAGATTTCAAGTTTAAAATACATGTGCTAGAGGAAAAATTCTGTGAAGATAATGTAGGGGAATTGTGTTACCCATCAATAGTATTTTAATATTGTTTTCAGTTTCAATTTTATTTCAGTAGATTATAGATAGGAGCAGTTGATAAATAGAGCAAGTAAACCAACAAAACTCATTACAAACCTACAGGAAAGTATCAAATCTTTGCAAATAAATTACTTTTAAAATGAAATTGTGAAGATGGAAAGGAATACAAAGCAGAACAGAATCTTTTCAAGGAGCAAACAGGATGATTGAGACAAACTGGATCAACCTTCTCTTCTTGCTTAGCCATGTGTTGCATTAAAGAATGTATCAGCACAAGATGCCTACATTAGGGCTGTGATTTCTACTTTGTATACTGGTGACCTGAACAAATAGTTGAGCTCGATTCTCTTTCTTTTTCCTTTTCCTTTAACTTTTTTCCAGTTGTCTCCAAGAACTCTTAATAAGGTTGCTAATTCAGTACCTTTCAAAGGCAGAATGCCTCCTAGAGCTCATGGGAGAGCAGCAAGCTGCTTGCTGCAGTGCAAAAAATGTAGCCCTTCCTCCTGTGTTGTGTTCTCAGCTGTGACTGACTTCTGCCCCCTTCAGTATTCCTTTACTGGCACACGTTAAGAAAATCTGAAATGTGATTTGCAAAATTAACATGAAACTTTTACTAACTCGGATGAAAAGGAAAAGGGGTCTTGCTTCAAAAGCAATGGATTTGTTTAAATGGAGTGTTCCTCCATTCCCCATTGTTTAAAATGAAGACAGTGATTTTTTTTCCTGCTTCCTGCAGGTAGATGCTTTTAATTTTGTCTTAAGTGCCCAGTTCGGAAGTCTTAGATAGTGTCAGAGTTGAGAAGAGTGATTTACATCTTCCCATTTATTAGATCTTACTCAGACCCAGATAATGCTTACTTGTTAGATGTGGAAAGGGTTCCTCTTGGGGAAGATGAGACTCCTTTATTATCCCATTCTACAGCATAACCAAATATTCCTGTTCATTCCACTTCTTTATCACTGGACACTTGACTGCATTTTGTGGGTGGAAGGATTGTGTTAAGGAAGTCTTTAATAGCTTTTTTTTAAAAAACCCCACAACTTTTGTATTAAGATTTGCATTTAAAGTGTTCTGTTTTAAACTGCTACAATGAATTTAGCTTTCTTTTGAAGATTACTGTTGTTTCATTTCAGGGCATAGAAAGAGCTCTGGATATTCAGAAAGAAATTACAAGACTGTTGGATTCTCCAGGCAAAATGGTACTGTGAAAAAAGAGTAAAAATAATGGGATATAATTTTTTGGGTCTTTCTACTGCTATTGCCTCTTAAACATGAAACATCTAGCCTGTTATCAGCCTTAGCATTATGGCACAGATGTTTTTCTGATAGATAAATAAAACTTTGAGATTTGATGATATTAAACTCACAAAGATAAAATAAGTATTTAAATAGCATTCAAGAGAAAACAGAAGCCATTTCCTAACATAAACATCTGTAATCTCTTCAGACCAAAATTCAGTCCTTTTAATTATTATTTTTTACTCTGAAGTCTCTTGTTATTTTTTGGATTTTCCATGGGATTGATTTCTTTCTTCTTTCAATCCAACAGCCCACTCCTCAACAAGCAGACAGTAAGAAAGGCAAAGCACAAAATGCAGGAAAGAAAGCTCCGGTAAGAAAAGAGATTTTCATTTTAAGCCTTCAGCAAGGTATTAACAACAGCAGGGAACCAAAATGCTCTTCAGAAATTAAACATTAATCTACATTACCATTTTGGAAAGGTCAAGGCAAGACTTTTAAATATTCCAAATGCTCATATTTTACATAATAGTTTGGATTCTTCTGACTGTGGAACAATAAACAACAGAAAGATGAAATTCCTTCAGAATCTGGTCATTTTTCTCATATAGAATTCTTGAAAAATAGTCCAATAAGCATTTTTCAGGCCTGTAGCACCAGCAGAGAATATGCCCTCTTGAACTTGTAGACCACAAAACTATTACAAAACTATCGTGCTGTGCTGGTTCCTAACTGGGAGCATAGCTCCCCTCTTTATCATGCTGCATTAAGTTCCTTGTTCCTGTTTGAGGTTACAGGTATGAACCAGTAGCTAAAGGGCAGCACTCACAATAGTGCACAAGACATTATTTTAAATAACACAAATTATCTTCTTCTTTTTTTTGTCACTTCAAAGCCTGTAGTTTATAGATGAGTTTTTCAAATAGGGATGGAAAAAAACATGCCAGTTTTTCCTCTGCATTCTGAGCTAAAATATTATCAGGTGAGAAGTGTTGCTGTTGTGGAGTACGGAAAAGAGAGGATGAATGAAAGTTCTCTTATTTTTTTTTTTTGCTTAAGCAACACAAAATTCATCATTATTCTGGAGTGGCCAATATTTTCCTGGTATTTTCCATATACTTGTCACAACACGTACTGGAGTTAAAATAATTCCTTAAGACATGTAAAAGTAAATAAAGCATTGGATTCACTCAAAAAAAAAAAAGAAGATACACCATATCTTCCTTGAAAAATCACTTAATGCAGACTGAAACTCAATGTCATGTGAAATGTTGGAAGACTGCAGCATTTCTTGCTGTCTGTTGCTGCAGCTGCTGTCAAGTGCTATGAAAGCAACAAGTTAAATAGGTTGTCTCTCCCTGCACATTGCTACAAAATAATTGCAACGATTTGACCTGTGTTTTCCTGCTAAATTTTTATGTGAAAGAACTTCCATTTAATGTCTTTAGCTGCACCCTTTGTTCTGACCATTGCAGTTAGTTGTCTAACTCTTGTCAGAGCTGATGCCTTCCAATTGACTTCTCCAGTCTTAACAAAGGATTATAGCATGCTGCTTTCTAGACTCTAAAGCTAAAATGAAGTGCTTGAAAAATGTCAAACAGAATGACGTGAAATATTTACTCACTGCAACTCTTCTAGGGGCTTGTATCCAGGAACACTGCTCCTGAGGCAGACAGCTCCATGCAGCTAGAACTATCTCCTCTCAATGGAATTTGTTCCTTCCAGAAGTGTTCTAAGATTCTAGTGTTTCTTGAACACTCCATGGAGGCAATATAGAACTTGTAGTTGAGGATAAACTAGTAAAAGCTGTTTAAAAGTGGTTTTGTGGGAAGTGAATGGTCCATAGTACCAGAAACGAGTACGTAGTGTCCATGCCAATTCACTAGTGGTTAAGAGTGCCTTTAAAATCTTTTTCTAAACCAATAATGGCCATATGATAGTGAAAAATAAGTGACTAAAATATTTCCAAGGTCTGTTAGCTCTCTACTCATTAGCACTTGGCTACCTCTTATTCATAGAGAACTGTCCTTAAGGTTCCTAATGCAATTTGTGAGAACAGTTTTATATTTTGATGTAGACTGAAATGACAGCGACATAAACATTATGTATGTGAAAATAAAATTATTATTTTGTGCTTCACTTTCAGGCACGAGTCTTGAAAAGAATATCACACTTAGGCTGCCTGATAACAGGATGTGATAGTCTAGAACAACCACTGCTTCTAATGCAAACAGCTTGCAACAACCTCGGTCTGGAGCTAGGAACAGACATGCACTTAGCAATAAATTGTGCTGCCCATGAATTAATGGATTATGTAAGTTATTTTCAGTATCAGTTTTGATGGGTTTTAGAAGGAGTGTAGTTATTTTTTAACATTGCTTGTCATTACATTGCAAACTCAGCTACAACCTTCTGTCTTCTTTTTTCTTAAGTGGCAATCAAGCAAACAGATAGAGCTGTCACTGCATGTATAAATTATATGTATAAATTATGGTTGACTCAATTTTACAGGTGTAGCAGGTAGGTTAGTGCATTGTGAGTGAAAGGGGATGAAACGTGCAGACATCCTCCTGGTAGCCTGATGTGGTGGGAGCAGTGAGGATGCTGGCATTCCCCTCCAGCAGCACTGGTGGAGCATCTTGCCTGGCATAAGTCTCACTTGTCTAAGGCACATTCCCAATACAGCTTGCATCCTGCCTTACAGCTGTCTCCGTTACTGTCACGATTTAATTTTAATCATTCAAATGATACAGTCGTGTCTGCTTCATCCTTTTCACTGTCTTATTAAATTAATACAACTGTCTCTGTCGAGTATAGCAAAACTTTTTTAATGGGTGAACACCTCCTACATGCTCAGTTTAACAAACCATCTTCATTACACATTACATCTCAGGCAATTTTGAATTAAAGCATTAAATGGCAAATCCTGAGGGGACTTTTTGTTTTGTTTGGTTTTTTTTTTTCCACCACCAGAAGGTAGAAATAATAATTATCTGTCCACCTTGCTTTCAAGGATGATGATATTTACACAAGTGCACTTCTATAATTCCTTCACACCACTGGATGCTTATTTGTCCATTTTATTACACTGCATCTGTTGTTTTCTTTAAACTACCTTGACCTTTCTATGTGTTTTTACTATAGTCTGTGTGTATGTATCCACTAACATTCATCTCATTGTGTATCAACATTTATTCTTTATTTCTTGTTTTAGAGATTTTCACTTGACAAAGTTTATTTATTTCCAGCTGATTATTAAAGTTCCCATTGTTTGTTCCAAGACCCATCAGTTTTCTCTCAGCAGAAAAAAACCCCCCACCTATTCCATTTAATATCTATTGAGATTTTGTGCTTTTGGGTGTACTATAGTGACAAAGCTTCCTTTATTTATATATTTTGTGAAAGCAGTTGCTTTCCTGACAATTTGTGCTGTCTGAATCCTGTGTCAGAATGAGCAAAATCTCAAACATTGAATTGTCAGTAATTCTGTAAATTCCTGACACTGAACTTTTAAAATCACTAAAGCAGTGAGTATCTGACACAGTTTGACAATGTGCCCTTAATAATCCTCATACACTGGAGGCTGGGTTCCTATAATAATGGGAGTAGTTTTAAATGAGAAGGAAAAGCAATATCTTTTGGTTTTATCACTGAGAGTGCACTCCATTCCCATCACAATATTTTTTTAAGAAAAGGAGTACAAGAAATTCTCTTTTTTAGAAGTGAAAAGTGAGATTTTTTATGTAAGATTTAATAAAAATGTCAAATATTTCTAATTTTATCATCCAGCAGGGTAAAACTGACAATGTTACCTAGGAAATGCTGAAATAGATCCCCCTGTTTTGTGAAGTGCCATCTTTCAGAGACTTTGGCATGAGCTCACTGGAACCCACTTTTACTTCAGGCAGAGTTTTCTCTAGCAATGTGCTGGCCACTTAGACATAGAGTAGATAAATGTGTGTTTAGTGACAAATCCACTGCTGTAACAGGGACACTAGTGTCACCTGAACTATATGCTCACATTAGTACTCTGATTTTTTAAGTGTTGCCTTCCTAATCTTTTATGCTTTTTTACTTTACTTTCTAGGCTAAAGGAAAATATGAAATACTCACTGGAACATTCAAAAGTCCCGATGAAATGGTTGACATGTACGTGGAACTGGTTAATAAATTTCCTTTTGTTATTGCATTAATAGATCCCTTAAGGAAAGAGGTAAGATAGCACAGGGCAGTCCTTGAAAAATGTGTCATATCACTGAAATTTTCACGTTTTTACCAAAGAGATAAAATAAGAAGCTTCTGGTTTTGGTGTCTTTAAGCACAAAAATACAACTATAAAAATTTAGGTAATAATTTACTTCCCCATCTGTAATTGACAGTAACTAATTTTCTATACTTTTTAATATAACTCCTGACAGAATAATTCCTGGCACAAATAGAATGTGGTCAGTGCATGTATTTTAAAGATTTACAAGAAAATGCTTTTTTTTCTGATTGCACTTGCTGTGTATTTTTTTTTTACATTTTTCTACTTGTTTGAACAAATAATTCAAATTATAAAATCAAATTATAAGATTCAAGTGCTGTATAAATGATACTATAATATATGGAAGAAACTGAAATGTGGATATTCTTTATGTATTCCTTAGAATTGTTCAAAATAATTTATTGCTGCTTTTTGTGATTGAGATTTATATCCAAAACCAGATTAAACCAGTCACTGGCAGCACTGCATGTCAGAATATTTAAAATGATAGATAGATACTATGTATTTACCACTGTGAGCAAAGTCAGAGCAGCTATTACATCAATAAAGCTGAATACTATTAAACATGTTATCAAGTTGAAGATGAAAGAAATAAACATATTGCATCATCTTAAAAATTAGCATTTATAGTTTCTACAAATTACAAAAAAGATAAACCCTTGAATTTTATCAGAACCTTCAGATGGAGACCTAGATTCTGCAGTTGCACAACATTATAAAAATTTGCTCTTGCTGTTGAATTAGAACTTTATCTTCTTTAAAATAAGTAAATAGATATTTTTCATGATTGAGGGGAGAAGGGATGTTTTCTTTGTGAATCTGCCCAGTATAGCAATAATTCGAAAACATACTGAATGATGAACTGCAAAATCCATGTGATAAATAATTCTAAAATAGAAGAATTGCAAAATCCACTTGATTTTGTTGTTAAATGGAATTTTAAAAGTTCATTTTTTGAGTATCTGTGTTCACTGTTACCTCACTGGAGCTCCCCTTGCCTCCTGTGCTGCTGCAGTCTCCCTCTCAATTGTCCATATTCAAAACCCCCGCAGTATTTCTCACTTCTGCAAACTTCCCTGAGCATTCCTGAGAAGAAACATATTTGTAGTATGAAAAAATTAATGTTTTCAAGATAAATATCTGCAGATGAATTACAACAGATAATGAAGTTTAGTTTGATACAGAATACTTTTAAAATTCATGCCCCTTTTCCTCCTCCCCCTTCACAAATACGTGAAGTTTACTCATGCCATATCTTTGCCACAGATAATTAGATCCTTAAGGATCTAATTATGTGGTAGATAAGCTGGTACTAATTCAACAATGTGTTTCCATACATCAGACCACTCCAGTGCTTAAGTTTAAATATTTCTTCAGGTGTCTGAAACTTCATTTTCATTGAAATGTAGGTTTGAAATCCTTATAGGAATCGATCCTTATACTGCAGCTATACAGCTAAAAA
>VZTY01015800.1:167763-181709 GCA_013400935.1 Turnix velox
AATATGTTTTAATATAAATATATATAAATATTTATATATTTCTTTATTGATAAATCTCAGTATCATGTGAGCAGTGAATTAAAATTAAGAAAGAAAGAATTTAAAAAACAAAAAATGGAGCCTGAAAAGGGAGTGTTGTCTTCTCCTGTTCCCTATGGATCAGTCCCACAGCTCTCATCTTCCTGCCTTGAGACATGTCATTGATTCTATGGCTGCCTCCTGTTCATTATTTTATATTCAAACAAATATTATGACACTTGAAATATTAACATGATAATGAGCCCTTTGGATAAAAAAACATAAAATTGTATTTTCTACTCCACTGAAATAAAATGAATACCAGGAAGGATCTAAAAATAGATAAATCCTGCAATTTGTTTAATTTGAATTATTTAAAGATTTATTTGTGTATAACTAACTTTGAATAATTCCAGATTAGATTTTTTTCTAGCAAAATAGCAAAATTCTTCTTTCCTTATCTATACAGATTTAAAATATAAAATACATTTGCATGAAGGGTACCTTTATGATTAAATAAAAACTATTTTTATTTTACTATGGATATTATTTAAATTTTTATCTCCAAAATTAGGATTTTCACTCGATTTTTTTTCTTTTAATTTTAACTTCAGCTATTTACTTATCTGAACAGGACAGAGAACAATGGAATAACATCTGCTGTGCTCTTGGTTCCAAATGTTACCTGATTGCTGAAGATGCTGCCACATCTATTTCCAAACTTAAAACCAAGCAAAACATCAACATACCCATGTGCAGTGGGGTTGTCCTGAAATACATCAACCAAACCAAGGTGTCAGACCTCATAGAGCTCGCTGGACTTCTAGAAGGTGAGAAGAAAGGTGGAAAGGGCTGACTTTCACACCATAAAATTCAATAAATAGTGCTGTTACACCAGTAAATATTTTACCTTTATATCTGATTATTGCCACTTCTAATTTAGAATGCACTTTGTGAGCTGAAATTCATGTTTTTATTTACAAATCTCTGTTCAGGAGCTTAAAACAATGTTCAGGGCTTCAACTGCAGGAAATTAATACATTGTGGGTGTTTAGAATGTGAGTGCCCTTTGACATCTCAGCTAAATGTCATACACTTGATAGTAGAAGTAAACAAAATTTTAAAAGTGGAGTTGAAAATTTTTAATTTTGGCTGATTCTAGCATTAATAATAAATCCAAAGAAATCCCCAACTGTTTAAAATTTAGTTACATTATTGACTATGTACTACTGAGCCTTTGAGGTTAACAGGACTTGTACTGTTTCAAACGTAAGATTTCTCTTTGCATCCATTTTTATTTATTCATTTTTATACCCAAGGAATAGATGGGCAGATTTAATATATATGAGTCCCTTCCTTATTCCTTCCAACAGCCCAGAATCACTGTATCAAGGCCAGAAAATAGAAACTTAAAGATTTCATTCAGTTGTGATGGTAAACTCTTTTTTTTTTTAGTGAAGAAAAATAATTACTGTATTAAGGAACACATTTAACATAAATAGAAAAGCCTGTAGACATCTAGACAGAAATTGGGATAGAATGTAAGATATTCCCTTAACAGAGCTGAAAATAAAACCTAACCTTATTGTAACAAACTAATACACTTCAGTTCGTTCTGTGACAGCTTGCATTAGTTTTACTCCCATTTTTATTCAAGATAAGATAGCCCAAAGGTTAAAAAAAAAACAACAAAAAAAGGGAAAAGGCCAAACAATTTGCATGTGGAATATATAAAATATAACCCTAATGAAGGTTTTCCACTCCCGTTACATATAGGTCAAAGACATATTACCATATTAGGAAGTCCAGATGGAGAATCTTCTGATGACAGCCTTGTGGATCTGGTAAGTATTGAAAGCTGTTCAGTTGCAGAATTGCCACTACACTGCTTTTAAAATGAACTAGTTTTTTTATAAGAAGAAAGCCTGTTTCTGCTGGAAACAGAAACAACGTTTTACAAAATGGGCTTTTTTTTTTTTTTTCTAGACAGTTGCCTTTTTTTGCCCACAGAGAGTTAATCTTCACCTTTAAAGAGCACACACAGGAAATTTGCCAAATCAGGGAGTGTGTGATCTCTGCAGTTGCATTAGTTTATAAAAAGATGTTACTTAAAACATTTCTGAGTAGTAATAATATTTTAGTAATATTGTTTAGTAATAATAATAATTCCTAACACCTTTGTCTTTTTTATCAAAGTTCCCCTAGCAAATAAAATCTCGCTTTGTGAAAACTATCGTTTGCATCCCACAAATCTCTCACAGAGAGATTTTATCCCTGTCTAAAGGAGGGTACAAAGATGAGAGTGTTAAAATAGAAATAATATGCTGTGTTTAATAATGAAGAAGGACTTCACTTCCCCAACCCTGTGGTTTTAAAAGATGCAATTTCTCCTTGCAGGCTGTAGGACTGGGTGCCAGGTTTGTCAAGTTGGGAGGTCTTTCCCGCGGAGAAAGGGTGACCAAATACAACCGCCTTCTTGCTATAGAGGAAGAACTGGGCAAGAATGGAACACTACGTATGAGATTCTTTCTTACTTTGTTTTCAGCTCCCACTGAATACGGGAACAAAGATTGGAGGGAGAATGATTGAAACTGCACCCCGGGAGGGAAGCGAAATCAAAAGACTATAAATCAGCACTGACAAAAAAAAAACCTAGGATAGCACTTGCCACAATGTATATTGTTGTCCTAATGGATTATCTGTTTACTGAATGTTAAAATAGACCCCTTCTTGAGGAATAGCCTACATTTAGCTTCCCCCCACACGCACCCCCCAACCCTAGAATTAATTGGTTGCAGTCTTGAAGCCCACGGTGCAAAAGAAACAAAACAAAATCCATGCCTATAACACATTGGAAAATGGCCGAAATGGAATTTTAGGCCAAATCCCCCACATCCCTCAAGCCCCTAAACACATCCTGCTGACAAAACGTGTTTGGGAAGCTGTAATTACTAAATAAAACACAGGAAAACCCAAAGTTTGTGAGGCACGTTCAGCCACAACCGATTGTACCATCCACCCATGAGGAGCTGCATCTTCTTTTTCCACTGAGCTCTGCACTGTTAGATGTGGAACAGTTCATTAGAGCCACCCTCCTTTGCTCAGGTATCAATCAAGGCAGAATAAAGGCACAGTCTGAAGGGGAGGCAGAGAGACCAGGGGAGGAAGAAAGGCAGGGAAAGGGTTTGCAAGAATTTATTGTGCCTAAGAAAAATGAAGAATTAAGACATTTCACCCGCTCGCTTCTTAATAATTTTCCATGCATCAGATAGCAGCAATTGACCTGCAGGCTACAGGACAAAGTTTTTCTTGAAAACAATTTTAAATTGAAAATATTCTGCGTCCCTGAAACACGTAATCATGAGTAATCATTGCTCATATGTCATCAGGGAAATGAAACATAGAAATTATTTAGGAAGTAGTTTTGCAGGATGTGCTTTTCAAAAATAAATAATTATAGGACTATGAATTTCAGCTGCCTCAGCACTGTTGATATATTCCCTGTCCAAATGGTGTAGTCGACACAAAAGAGATTGAGTCTGACAAATATTTAAACTTGTATCTCATGAAATGAAATAGCAACAATTCCCAAAGCCGTTTATGGTTTGGCAAACAAACAAAACCCAGTGACTAAATCATTGGGAGGGGAAGAGCGAGGTGGCAGGTCTGAGCTGCATACCAAGCTCTTCATTTGGCTGGGCTCTGGAATCCTCTGGAGAGGTGAGGAGGAGAGGACTCTGTGAGTGGCTGATGGATGGGAGGTGATGCTGACCCATCAGGAGTGCCCCCAGGAGCAACAGAGCAGGCCATACAGCTGGGAGTGAGAGTATGGTGACATCCAGTGCCCTCGGTGCTCCTGCTGCCTTGTCCCCTCTCCCTGGAAGCCACTGGGTTGGAGGAGGCTTGACCCAAGCACAGCCCTGGTGGCCAGTGCTGACTCAGCTTCCAGATGCACCCTGGACATGTGTGCAAAGGGCTCATGACCTAAATCCTGCACTGGCCACCCCTTTCCTGAACAGCAACATATTTGGTGTTACCACTGAGATGTTTTCAGTGACTGGCAAAACAGGGAACTGGGTGGTGAGGACAAGAAGGAGCATCACAGAATTGAGGAAAAGAGCGAGAAGAGAGGGGAAGTGTTAATTACATCTGAACCTGGGCTTATAGGGTGGATTAAGGCTGGAGCAGAGGAGAGGCAGCTGATGGGAATTCTGGCAAAAGAACCAGTGCAGAAGAGGGTGGGTCTTCAAAAAAGGCAGCAAAGTGAGAGGATTAGTGCAGAAGGGAAAGCAAGAAGCTGCTGAGAACTCTTCCCTGATTCTGCAATTGAAGAGCAGGACTAGAAATTGGAAGAGGGTAGATTTAGGCTGGATATAAGAAAGAAGTTCTTTACTGTGAGGGTGGTGAAATGCTGGAACAGGCTGCCCAGAGAGGATGTGGATGCCCCCTCCCCTGGAGGGGTTTAAGGCCAAGCTGGATGAGGCACTGAGCAGCCTGATCTAGTGGGAGGTGTCCCTGCCCATGGCAGGGGGTTTGGAACTAGATCATCTTTAAGGTCCCTTCCCACCCAGCTTCAAAGTGGAATAGATTTAGATTAGATATTAGGAAGAAATTTTTCACTCTGAGGTTGGCAAGCCCCTGTCCCAGGTTGCCCACAGAACCTGTGGTTACCTCATCCCTGTAGAGGTTCAAGGCCAGGTTGGACAGGGCTTTGAGCTACCTGGGCTGGGGGGTGGTGTCCCTGCCCAAGGCAGGGGGTTGGAACTGGATGACCTCTAAGGTCCCTTCCAACCCAGACCATTCTGTGATTCTATGATCATGTGACATTTTAAATCTATATGTGAAAACACCACCAGAAAACAGATTACAGCAAAATTAAGTCCCTTTTTTCTCTCCTATTTCAGGTGAAGCAAATCTTGAATTCATCTCTTTTGATGAAGAATCACAGCCAGAAAAACAACTTTCTGATGAACTTCCTTCCCCAAAGCAGAACTCATCACATCCTCAGCTCCCAGATAACAGCACACTGACCTAGGCTGTCAGCATGAACTTTCAGATAAATTGAAATTTTATAATATTCTAGTAATAAAAACTGACTATTCTTTATTCCATTTCTTTTCAAGCCCTTCAGCTAAACACTTTGAAGCCATTCAGATGCCAGTTTCCTTTTTCCCAGGAGATGTTTCAGCTGAGACCAAGGGAACTGAGCAGTGGCTGCAGTTTGAAACGGCCACAAACCCCTGGGCTGTATTTACAGACCCGCAAAACAAACACCTCTCTGTTAAGTCCAAAGCTAAATGTTTGTTTTGGGAAAGTCCTCTCTCCACACAAAGAACAAGCTGTTGACAAACAGTAAAAACAACATTTTACACAAAACAAAGGCCTTGACTGTTCAGCTGCTCCATCCCCCCACATCCCCCTCAATGCTGCTCTTAGATCTGGTCCATCCAGGGAAATGTTGCTCCAGTTGGAGCTATCAATACAAACCCCCAAATGTAGGGCACCGGGTTGTAATTGGCATCACTGGGCAGCAAATAACAAGTCAATTCCACAAGGTCTGGGAAACTTGTCAGGAGTCTTTTTAATAAGCAACAGTGAAAAGATAAATAAATAATTTACGCCCTAGGTAATAACAAACAGTTTCAGTAAAAGAAATGCTTCTTTAAAAAAAAAAAAAAAAGGGTGGTTGTTGCCTCGTTTGAAAATCAGAAGGAATAATACAGCAGCAGGAATTTCAGGAAAAATACAGATATAAAATGTTGCATTTTAAATTCAGTGTAACAGATGCTTAAGTGGAAAAATCAACCACGGAACCAACTCCCCCTCCCAGAAACAAAGATACCAACGAGAGACAAATTTCCCCAGGTTTAGGAATTCTATGTAGTTCAGTAACTAGATCCAAATCCCAGATTCTCTGAGCAAACATGCAAAAAAAAAAACGCCAAAAAAAGATGTGAAACCACACTCATTGCTATCATTTTATTTTTAGGAAGAGCACCAGACAGCTGCATGCAGAGCCAAACCAACAAACTCAGAACATTCGGCCTTCGATACTATCACTGTTTCAAATCATTAAATAGAAAATAATCCAAGTGCATTCAAGTACTAGACCAGCCTATTTCAGCTACACCCATCTGAAGGTAAATCCCTGATGATGTTTTTTTGTTGTTCATTGTAAAAGAATGAGAAACTGGGTTGAATTTTAAAAGGAAACTAGAGCGGGATGTGAACTGGCAGTGAGTGCAGCAAATCAGTGACCTACCTCTGTCACCATCTCCAGAGCAAACAGGGGCTGGGGGGGGAAGAGGGGGAGCTGGGGTTTGTGCTATCACACACAGACATCTACAGTGTTACCTAATAAAGAAATTAACACCACCAGTGTGAGCCAGGTTCAAAGCAAAGGCTTGACTGTCACTGCTGAGGGTTTTCAGCTGGGACTTCTCAAAATGCTGCTTTCAAATCACCTGCAATCCCAGAATGAGTGAATCCCAAATGTGGTCCATGCTTGTGTAAGCCCAGTTTTGTTTGGTTTTGGTTTGGTTTTTTTTTGTTTTTTTCCAGCAGTAAGTGCAGCCCCCAGTTGCAGCAGGTCCAGACTTTGGTGGGTAAAACTGAAAACTAAATGAGGAGATAAGGCCTCCTTTGGAAAGATTTTTGTCCAAATGAGAGCACTGATCTCTAGTCCCAGGCTCTGGCTACTGTCATTGAAAGCCTAAGTGAGGTGCTTTAGGGCCTCTGCACTGAGGACTCCAAAAGAGCTTGTGCTTTTCATTCCCTCAAAAGAGTGTGTGCGGAGCCAGCAGTAAAGAAATCTACAAGGCTGATTTCTGTAGACAGCAAAATTAAAGCAATTTGTCTTAAAACCATGTTTTAATTATGAGTAATAACACCCTCCCTGCTAAAGCTGATGTGTGTGGAACCACCTTCACAGGGTCTAACCCAAAGCTGCCCAGGTTGAGAGGGACACGAGGGGCTCCTGGCAAGCTTCAGAATCACCTCTTAACAAGGCATCTTCTCAAAAAGAATAATTAAAAAAAAGACTTTGCAAATAGTTTTACAGGAAAGGCGAGTGGCAATAGCTAAGAAAATGTGAGCCAGAGTTGGAAAACTAAAAAGGGAAAGGGACTGTGAGTGACACAGAGTTCTTTAACACTTTGATGCATGTAACAAAAACTGTTGAAAGGACCATTCCCATCTATGACTGACAATGGTTTGGAGCACAGGCCACAGCCCCTCTAACACACCTAAGCAACTTACACCCCCAGATTGTGATTCCCAGAAGTTACAGCCTTTCAGAGTGACAGTTAACAGCTAGAACTGTCGGTTTCTTTGAGTTTCTCAGCATTGGTTTCTTTATGCAGTGGTTTAGTTTTTTCTTCTTTCATTTCTCTGGGATCCAGCGCAGTGCCAGGTGTCTGATCCCCACCACTGGACACTGGAGCTAAAACCACAACGGATTCTGTCTCTCTCTCACTGCTAGAAGCTGGTCTTGTGAAGTCTGTGTGACTGCTTGATCTAAAGGATAAAAGAATAAATACATGAATATGAGAGAAAATATAAATATACAGAAAAGCATTTCTACCATTAGTACCACATATAACTGGGACAGTTACTACTAAAGAGATTTATAGATTCAGAAGCTGTGATATACAGATAGTGGATCACAAAATGCAACAGTCACATTATCTCTCCCAAAATATGGAAGAGTTTTAACAGGAAAACCAAATTCACAAAGCACTGAAAAAAAACTATGAAAGAATCAGCCTAAAGTCTTAACTTATTTTCTCTCTGCTCATCTTGGTGCTGGATTTGGGTTCCTTGGAGAGGAGGACACTGAGGGGTGACCTCATTCATGTTTATAAATATGGAAAGGGTAAGATTCAGGAGGATGGAGTCAGGCTCTTCTCAGTGACTTCCCTCAGTGACAAGGGGCAATGGGTGCAAGCTGGAACACAGGAGGTTCCACAAAAATATGAAAAAAACTTGTTCACAGTGAAGGTGACAGAACAGTGGCACAGGCTGCCCAGAGAGGGTGTGAGGTCTCCTTCTCTGGAGACATTCAAACCCTCCCTGAACACCTTCCTGTGTGACCTGGTCTGGGTGTTCAGCAAGGGGATGGGACTAGATGATCTCTTGAGGTCCCTTCCAATCCCTGACATCCTGTGATTCTTCCACGTCCAACAGAGAAGCTGCAGGCAGAAAACAGGCTATGAGTGCCCTGCAGCCTGCCTGGAGAAGGTGAGCTTTTTGGGTTCTTCCCCTCACCTGCAGCCCAGCACAGGGCTTGCACTCCACCCCACAGACAGGGACTACAACTGTATTTGCCAAAGAGGCTCGGCACCAGCAGGCAAGCTGGGAGCAAGCACAAACCATGTGTGAAAATGTGCTGCAACAGACAGGGCATCAGACCCACAGTCTGCACAAACAGGGTTTGGTCTCAATGGGTGGTGGTGCAAATACTCAGAGCCCTTTGAGCCAGGAGAGGGGGAAGGTAAGGTCAGAAATGGGAGTAATTTCTCAAGATTGGCTTCAAACACTAAAAGCACTTGTCTATATTCAAAAGCTTTGTATTCATTGAAAATGTGCAGGTAAATCCACAGGTCAGCTGGAATGCACCAGCAGCAACTGTGGCAAACGCTGGAAATGCATGACCAGAACAGGTTGCATATAATCACAGAATTACAGAGTTGGAAGGGACCTTAAAGATCATCAAGTTCCAAGGGCAACTCCCACTAGATCAGTGCCTTGTCCAGCCTGGCCTTAAACACCTCCAGAGACAGAGCATCCCCAACCTCTTTGGGCAACCTGTTCCACTGATTCACTACCCTCATCATAAAGAATTTCTTTCTTTGATCTAGCCTGAATCTCCCCTCTTCCAATTTACATCCATTATTTCTAGTCCTTCCATCACATACCCTATTAAAAAGTCCTACCCCAGCCTTTCTGTAGGCTCCCTTCAGGTATTGATAAGCAACTACGAGGTCCCCCGTGAGCCTTCTATTACCAAGTTTTTCATGGTGAAAAACTTTTTCCTAATGTCCAATCTAACCCTACCCTGCTCTAGTATCAAACCATCATCCCTTGTCCTGCTGGCTCCATGTCCTGGCAAACAGCCCCTCCCCAGCTTTCTTGTAGCGCCTTCAAGCACTGGGAGGTCTCCCCAGAGTCTTCTCTTCTCCAGGCTGAACAGCCCTAGCTCTCACAGTCTGTCCTCATAGGAGAGGTGCTACATGTCCCTGATCACCATCATGGCCTCCTCTGGATGGGGGCATTTCCTGAGGACAGGTGACAAGTATGGAAGTCACAGGAGCGTGCTGCTGCTCAGCCCATTTTAAGGCAGGGCTTTATGTAGTAGTTTGAACACCCTACAGATATCCACACCACAGCTACTACCACCAAACTGGGCAGGGAGATCCCACGTGGACCAGTGAGTGTGTGGCCATAGAGCTGAGTGATGCTGAATTTGCTACTCCACAGCCTTTTTTTTTTTAATTTAAATTTCTCATGCTTACTCATAAGGAACAGCCTTCCACACTGCTACAGCAACACCCCTTGAAAAGGGAAAAAAAAAAAAGTAGAATGAAGTGGAGGCCGGAGAGAGAAACTCAGCTACTGGATCCATCTGCTAGGAACTGCCTTTTATTGTGACAGTCTTTGTCCCAGGGAAAAATGACAAAGGGTTAAAAAAAAAAAAAAAAGAGGTCATCCCACTCAACAATTGGAGCATGGGGAGGAGAATGTACCAGCTCCCACCTGACCCAGAGAGGGGAAATGTGCAGGTTAAAAACAAATAAATCATCACAGAAGGAAGAGTTGCTGCACTTGTCACCTCGGAAAGAATTTACTGGGCTTGTTGGGTACAGGGAATGAAATTCCATCTTCAAGCTTTAATTACATGAATTGTCTCTAACATTAGAACTTCAGTATAAGTTAATTAATGCAGAAATTGGCACTAATAGATAGAGTTTCAGACTCATTTGATTATCATCAGAAGCTAGTGATTTCACACGGAAAATAATGCTTATTTTATGCAAAAGTTGCCAATCACGCCAGAAAAATAGGAGGAGGTGGGGTATTTTGAACCCTAGAGCAAATTAAACTTTCCCCCCCCCCCCAAAAAAAAAAGAAGACGGCGATTTTTCAAAGTGCTACCTCTGAAAAAGCTGATTGCCCAACACTATCGAAACGGTCAAAGCCATAAATGCCAAGTTCTTTTTTTTTTTTATATTTCACTTTGGAGGTAACTATCTTTCAAATCCCAACAGCTGGACTATTTAATACAATCTGGTGAATCAAAGTATAATTCTTCGCCGGGTTCCCAGCAGGGAGCCTGCATTAGTGCATGGCAGCATTCCAACAACTGATGCGCGGCCAAACGCTCGCCAGCCTGCTTCCCTTTTTACAAGGGGGATGGAGAAAATGGCAATCATATTTATCACCTTCAAAGGACAGAGAAATGAAAGATGTCGATATAAAGTCGTTTCATGGAGAAAACCCGTGATTAAATCAGCGTTTACAGCACAAAAATAAGAATTACTCTTCAGGCCGGGTTGTGCGAGCATTCCCTTCTCCAAACCTAAGATGTTGCAGGGAATTATTAACCCTCTTTAGCAGGTATTCATCAAACTCTTCTGAGGGAAACACTGGAGGAAAATCCACGTTTGCAACACTTTGTCAGGAGCACAATGTGGGCACCTTGAAGTTGCAGGGTGAGAATGAAAAGAATATTTGGTTCTCCCTTTCTAAAAACCCCCAGGTTTTGCTGCTCTAAAATAAAGCAATTAAGAGGAGAGATATATTAGCCCTAGTTTTGAACAATCACAAATTTGTCCAGCCAAGGTATTTGCATTTAGCTCTTCCTTCATTAAGACAGATAATGTCGCCATCAGTATTCTTGTTATTTGTCCAACTACATATTTAAGCCAGAAATTGAGAACCTCATCCTATTGTGCTCATTCACACCTAATTGTTCCTAAGCCTGCATGTATTTTTATGACTAAACACATCAAATCTGTCCAGTGAAATCCTGATTTAGATGATAAATGCATTTTAATTGTATGGGATATGCCAAGTCCCACGCAGTACTGAGGACTGCTTGTGACAGAAGAGTCTCAAAAGTGATCTATTCTATTTACACAGATAGAGGAGGTATAAAAATTCAGGGTTTGGGGTGATGGGCCATCTGTGAACTCACTGTGCCTGTTGTAAATAACTTACTGCAGGAGTAGAAAGGGACAAACTAAAGATGGAATTTGTCAACTCAGAATGTGATTTTCTTTGTTTCCTTTGCTTTGTATTATAACCTTGGTACTATTTTAACCTTGCTCAGTGCTCCATTCATGGAATCACTGTCATATGTTTCCATTGAAACCAGGATTTTATGTAAATATCATGGAAATTTTTACTGGATGCAGTCCCATCCAATTTTCTCATAGTATGTATAAAGCAGAAGGCAAAGGGAAACCATTTCAAGGAAAACACTGTAGGAAAATCTGTGGGGTTTTGAAGCATATTTTGCAAAGAGTGGCAAAAATCTATCCCAGCAGACAGGAGGACTCCCTGTGGAAAGTAACTGGGATATGAGCTGGTGTGAATGGAATTAGATATAGATTAGATTTAGACTTGACATAAGAAAGAAATTCTTTATAGTGAGCGTAGTGAAACACTGGAAGAGGTTGCCCAGAGAGGTTGTGGATGTCCCCTCTCTGGAGGTGTTTAAGGCCAGGCTGGACAAGGCACTGAGCAGCCTGATCTAGTGGGAGGTGTCCCTGCCTATGGCAGGGCGGTTGGAACTCGATGATCTTCAAGGTCCCTTCCAACCCAAACTATTCTATGAATGGAATGATTCCTGCTACAAGAGCTGACATTAACATGGCATCACATTGGTTTCCTTTGTCTTCCAGCAAGCTCTCTTATCCAGCTGTCATCTCTTCAAAGAAAACATTGCTCTCAAAACCAAAATAAACCTCAACCAGTGCCTTTCCCTAGTCCCCAAAAGAAGAGATTTGAACCACTAAGTACATTTGACAGTTGCTCACCACCAGTTGCTTCTTTAGAACATTTCAAACCCTGGATGCCACTTACAGGGTACTATTTCCCTATAGCCCAACCTGATCTTGGTATTCCGTTTCCTACAAGATCCCTATAACTAAAGAGGTACAGAAGAACTGTGAAGAACCTACAGGAAACCTTCTTCATTTCAGGAAAGCCCCTGCTTAACCTCAATGAGTAGAAAGGTGGTCACAAAGCTGCCAGCAGAAAACAGCTGCAGCCATCCCTCAATATGGAAACTGTTCCCATTTTTAGCTGCTTTTGTGAAAATGCTCCAAAAGACTGGAAAATACATTAATTTATTTAAATGTGGAATCTTGAAGAACTTCTACCTGCATTGTGAGTATAGTTTAAGAAAAAGGTGTGACAGCAGCTTTTAAAACAGCTAAAATTGAGGACCTCGAGCTTCCGGAGCATCCCATTGTTTTCTTCATTCCTCCTTCAAACTAAATTGCCCTCATTGGAGCTGGAGAGGAAAACCTTCGCCGTTGTGTGTGGCTGAGGCTGAGCTGCTCCCTGCAGGGCCAGTGCCTGATTTGGGGGTACTAAGATTACAGCCAGGAGAAGGAGGACAAATCCTTTAATTGCATAAAATCATCAGATTAAGACTAACCCTCTCTGTGGTTCACTCTGTTAGCAGAGAACTCTGCTGCCCGGAAACAAAATGTTTATAAAGTGCTGTGAGGGGGGAAAAAAATAAGAAAGAAACAAAATACACTCAAATCTCCCCAAAAGCAGGGGCAGAGACAGACACACCTTTCCCTTCTGTGCCTTGGCACTGCAGGGAGCCACAGGAACCCTTCTTCTCTGCTCCCAAAGGAGCTCAATTGTCACCTGTTCTCCTCCAAGGAATTGTCAGGGAATTACACTCACGCTGGGATAAATGCTCAAGAAAAGATTTGCAGAGGAAGTTTCCTCCATTTTGCTACAGGACACACATTACTGATGCCTTCCCCCCTCAGCACCACCTCAGCCAAACCCCACACCTTCCAAATTGTCTCCTTAATGGCTTCAGATCCCTCAGTGGAACCTAGAGTTTCAAAACTCAACATTTTCCTTCTGAAATAATTTCTCTGATGAGAGGGACTTTTCAGAAACAACCTGTACCTGCTGCTGTCACAGCCCTTTTCCACAGTTTCTCCTGTGGCAACTCACCAGTTCTACTGGAAACCAGTGTGTTGGCAGTGAGGAACTGCACTATGAGTCCTGCCTCAACTGAAGACTGAAATTCCCAGTTAGTTAGGATTTAGATTAGATTACTAGTGACTGGAACAGGTTGCCCAGAGAAGGTGTGGAGTTTTCAAACCTTGCCTGGACCCCTTCCTGTGTGACCTGATCTGGGTGCTCCAACAGGGGGACTGGACTAGATGATCTCTTGAGATCCCTCCAACCCCTGACATTCTGTGATTCTGTAACTTGGTGGTAGGAAAGATCCAGGGTTTTTCTCAATGAGCTGAACTTCTGTCAACATGTTGACAGACACATGTTCAAAACTGGGTCTTTTTCAAAGGCCTGACCTTCTCTCTCCATGAGAAGGGTTGCGCTCAAATGTTCCTCTCTGTGAATAAGGGACGATGAATGTTCCCAATTAAATGCCTGGAAGTATTTCCTCCTTCCTAATGCAGTGAAGAACCTCAGGCACTGCTATTCCTAAAGGTTTCAATAGGAAAAAAATCCAGGTTAAAAAGGAAAAAAAGAATAAACACAACAGGGCAAGAGACACCCAGCAATTATGAGATGCACAGTCCCTCTACTGGCACCATAAAAGCTTTGCTGGGCTGTGTGGAACAGCTGAGCCAGGTCACACCTTTGTCACAGCACCAGGAATTACAAATGATGAGGGAGCTGCATCCTTTTGCCTTGAGCATGAAAGAGGA
>VZTY01015800.1:187799-210917 GCA_013400935.1 Turnix velox
GTCCCCGCCCATGGCAGGGTAGGGGGGGGTTGGAACTCGATGATCTTTAAGGTCCCTTCCAACCCAAACTGTTCTATGCTTCTATGATTCTAATTGCAGCTCTAGAGCACTGTGTGAAGGGCTCCTTTCAGTAGAACAGAGAGTCTGGGGCTTGAACCATCACGCTCCCCTTACTTGGATTTCCTCATACTGTGGTTAACCACACTCAGCTACACTCCAGAGGGTTGATCTCCAGCTGAAGAAGGATGCTGTGGATTATGAATGAACAAACTTTTTGCAGGGAACAGACACCTCCTTCCATCTTAATATTTAAAGGATCTCAAAAACTGCCCCTGATCAAACCCAGCTAGCAGCTAGAAAAAAGATGAAGATCCATATTTTACTGATTCAGCTTATTTTATATCTTAGCATACTCCAGTGTTGCCTCAGCCTGGTGGGGGGACACATCTGGAGAAGTACCAAATACAACTGCAGCACGTCATGACAACCTTGAATTCACTTCATCTGGAATAAACCTCAGCCTGTGTCCACATACTTCATAGTTTCTCTCATGCAAAGGATCAGACCTCAAGTTGAATTTTTTTTAATATATATGCAAAGCAGAAATCCATGCTCTCACTGCCTCATGCCAAGGTCAGTATCTTGTATCAGCTGAACAGCAAATGCAGCTTTGCTCATAGCCTCAAATCTTCCAAAATTGCTCCCATTTTCAAATGCACATAGTGCTTATTCCACACATTTCCCAAGTAACAAGAGACAGGTACTGGATCTTCATCCACTTGACTGTAAAATTTACCCCAAATGCTTATAATGCAACTGAAAATTTGGAATCTATGTACTATTTGACTCTTCCTCTGGGATTCCCCATTTTTTCAGTCTTCCAAAGCCTTCTTTCAGCATCTATCCAGAGCATAACTAACTTATTCTGGACAAACATTAAATTATGAGCAGAAACAGTAAATGACAGTAATAAACGGCATTTCAGGTGTCAAACACTAACTCTTCACCCCCCTAGAAGTTGAATTATTTTCTCTGGAAACTGTATGAAATATAAGTGAGCTGGTGCATTGTGAATGAGCTCCAGATCTCTACAAACACCAGAACCAAACTCTATCATTTAGAGAACACCACAGACATCCTTGTTTGTTACAATCACACAGAGGTCTCCATGAAATGCATAATTAGCATCATAACAAGTGTTTATTCCACCACATCCCACCCCCACATTCGCTGTCTGACTGTGTGTAATGACTGGTCTCAGAAACAGCCTGGAATTTGATTTTATATCATTTGATATCCTGAAGGGCTTGAAAGCAAGAGGTGAGATGTACAACAGTGTCAGCAACACGTGTCAGACAAAAAAAGCCAGCTATTAGAAAACAAAAGTATCTTCAGCAGGATGGCTGAGTCCAACCCTGACTGGTCCAAGCTGCAAATCATATCAGACTACTCCCCTACTTATGGATTTCCATCACCTCCAAGTTGCACTTTATTCCTTTTCTATTTAGTGCCACATTTAATTGAGTGTCCTTCTAATTAGAGATCAGCATTAAGACCTAGTAGCTCTCTAAATAATTTCTTCCCTTTCTTGCCCTGTTTTTTTTCTTATGCCAGGAGAACAGTCAATTTAAGCTGTCATTGTCATTAAACCACAGTGTCATCTGTCACCACTGCGGTGGCTACTCTTTGCTGTGCTGTCTTGCATCACCCAAGAATCACAGAATAGTTCAGGTTGGAAGGGACCCTAAAGATCATCGAGTTCCAATCCCCTAGATCAGGCTGCTCAGTGCCTTGTCCTGCCTGGCCTTAAACACCTCCAGAGAGGGGGCATCCACAGCCTCTCTGGGCAATTTGTTCCAGTGTTTCACTGCCCTCATTGTAAAGAATTTCTTTCTTATATCTAGCCTGAATCTACCTCCTTCCAATTTATATCCATTATTTCTAGTCCTCCCATCAGGTATCTTATTAAAAAGTTCTACCCCTGCCTTTCTGTAGGACTCCTTCAGGTACTGATAAGTTACCTCAATAAAGGCTGTTTAGGTATTATCGCAGATGATTAGAAAAACCACCTTAGCTGCTGTAGGGTGGACATAAAGCATTTGTCTTCTATATGGGCAGAATTTCATAGTGTTTCATCTTACAAAGGCAAAACTTCACCTGACGTGCCAAAGTTGAGCTTCAGATTTAAAAGCTTCAGAAGTCAAAGAGCAAGAACTATGGATCCTTCTGATTGATTGATACAATTCCAGTGCTTGTGCAAAAGCAGCAGTCAGTTAAATACACAACACAGTGTCGGAGCATTGTACAGGATTGTACAATCTGAAGGAGGATTGTTGGAGAATTGTACAGGAGCAATAGCACAGAGCTTGAGGCAGAACTAAACTCTCACCTTTACTTAGTGAAAAATGGAGATGTGGGAAGCTATTCTAAACCTACTAGAGAGCACTTGCTCTGTTTAGTTTTTGTCTACACTAACAAGAAATCTGGTATCTCAGGAGGGAGCAGAAGTTCAGAGAAGCGGATGAGAAGCACCCTGTATCTTCTACACGAGCACTTCAGAGGCTGTGCTTTGGGCTGGATTCTCAGCTACCTCCCTCACTGTGAGTTCTGGGGAAGTTTCCAAAAGGTCTAAAGCAGGTGCTGACCACAACATACCCTCTAGTGGCAGGAACGCACAAATCCAGACCAGAGTTAACAGGCTACTTCTCTCCTAAATTAAATTCCCTGAGTAAAGTCAGATCTCATCTTTCAGTCAAACCAAAGTCAAAAGTGGAAACGGGATTCACTCCAAAACTACTCCAACAGCTTCAAACCAACACCCTGATGCAGATCTTTCAAATCCTTGGCTATTTTGTAGAGAAGGCCCTCTCAACTCAATGAGAAGAAGAAAATTAAACTACAAGTTTACTTACCAGAATCCCTTTTAATTCTTTCATTGCACTTTCCGAGGGCTTTGGTGTTTCTGGCTGCAAATAAACACAACATATCCATGTCAAAAACAAATGAAATGGACCATGATGAACTTTGTACTTGAAGACCAATGTCACACATGGGTCTACCGCAAAAGCTTGCAGTTGGGTTGTGTCCCTTCCACAGGGACATGGCTAACATTCAGCCTACTTTTATATATACATAAAGAGTCTCAGATTGACTCAGGACCAACCAGGATTACACTTTTGAGAAGATGACAAGCAATATTTTACAGCCACATTCATTGCATTAGTGCTGTGGTGCATAAAAGGAAGAAACTCTGCTAAGCACAGCCTGTTTCTTGATTGCCCACTTTGCCCAAGTGAGTTATTCCCTCTCTGCCATCAGTTTCTCAGTAGCTGCTTGTTTCAGTTCCTTTCTGTGTCAAAGAAACTGGGCTTCCATTTACTTACTGCTGGCTCCACTTCTTTTCCTGTTTTTCAGATACAGTCTGCTCTAATTAATTTCATTCAGAACCAAGCAAAGCAAATGAGATGAGGCAAATGCATTCTTTTGAATGTTTTAGAGAAAGCCTCATCCATTTTCGGTGTAAATTAACGTACTGAGTTAATATTATCATTCTCTTATTTATTCCAAACCTTTGTTTTAGGTCTGCTTGACTGGTTGACTGGTCTCAGATGAACTCCCTTTTTAATTCTGTCCATCATTTCCTCAACAGCTTGTCTCTTCAGATCTGTAACTTCTTCACCTGTTCACAAAATCAAAGAGCATAATCATATTCCAGGCATGAGCCACAAATCAAAAACTAAGTTGGACAGCCTGCTAAAACAGATAGTTAGTTGTCACAATCACAATCTAGTCTTAATGATGAAACAACACTCCCTCCACGGGGTCTTCCTGCCTGTATCTGTGATACACATTGCTCATGCACTACCCAAATCCATGCTTTTCAATCATAGAGTTGGAAGTGACCTTCAAAGGACACCTAGTCCAACCCCCTGCAGTGAGCAGGGACATCCTGGATTAGATCAGGATGCTCAGAGCCTCAGCAAGCCTGGCCTTGGATGCCTCCAGGGATGGGGCCACCAACACCTTTCAGGGCAACCTCATTTTATTAAAAATAAAATAAAAAATAAAACTTTATTAAGAATATAAATTATAAGCATAAGTATAAAGACTCATTGTTCTCCCCATAAGGGCTGCTCAGAGGGTCTTTTTACAAAATCACTATCTTGCCCTTAATTTTCCTCATCACAAAAAGAGGCACTTTCCAGCATACTACATACATCTATGTGGGAGCAACCTCATTTCTAGTTATTAGGAATTTTAGTTTCTGAGTATAATTAGAGATCTTTGCTATCAGCTGAGCTGTCACAAGCTCTTCAAGGAGAAAATGCTCATCTACACACCCTGAGGATCCAGCCATGGATTTCACAAATGCCAAAGCAGAAGCAGAGCATGCAGAAGCTTAAACAAGAAGTAGGCCCCAGATCCTGAAATACTCTAAGATCCTATAAGCATTTAGGAACTGCAAAACCTCAGTGCTATTGACTGAAGAATATGGCCCTGCTTCCACTCCATCTTTCCACTGTGGCTCAGCAGAAATTCATACAGGGCCAGTTGATAATGCCCATGGTGAGACCTACATGGAGCCTGTTAGAGGACAACTAAAAATGTCTCTTATTTCACAGGGCTTTAAGGACATTGCTGGAACAACATCCTAACACCAACTAAATATACACATTTTAAAAAACCCAAAACACTGCATCAAGCCAAGGGGCAAAACTTCAATAACATAAAAGGAAACAGTGGCTTTTTCACCAGATTCAGTATCAGAACTGCAAAATATTCAGATAAAATGGGAAGCCGTGTGATGAACCTAAACAATACCTGCTAACTTATCAGTGCTCTGGATAATGGAACAAAAGACACTTAACATGCCATATCAAAAAGGGAGAGAGAGGAGAAAAAAAAAGAAGTACTTAGAGCAAATAGATGGAGAAATAAGGTCGATGCTATTCAAAGCTGCAACGCTGTACCTTATATAACAGGAATTTTAAATAGACTTTTGCTCTCTCACTTGTCAGGGTGCTATTGATGATTCATAGAAATGCAGTTTCTGTATTGTAAGCTGATTTAATGTCAGGCTTTAATTTCACAAACAGGCTGCTTCAAATATAAAAGCTTAATTGGTGGTATGGGATAGAAACCATTCATTCTAAGTCCTTAACAAGGGTCAAAACAAGCCTCAAGTTGGATGTAACAACTTGATCGAGAAAGAACTTTCCCCTTTTTTTATTTTTAAGAACAGCTCGACTATTGAGAGAAGCAGCAGTTTTTATGTGATTGAAGAAAGGTCAGAACTGTTAAAGTTTGCTAATAAATAATGAAAGAATGGGGTGTGGAGAACTTACAGTGAATTTTGTAGTATTTCCTGCAATCACTGTTTACAACAGCCTCAACAAAAAGGTATAATCAAAACATTTAGGATGCTCCAAAGTAAGGAAACTTGCTAAGTGAAGGCAACAGAATAGAACTTCTACTGAAAGACAAGTTTGACTCTTAACTAGAGATCTGTGTACAGGGTAACTCCTCTAATTGTTTTACCCAAACCAACAAACTTCCTTCTCTCGGATTGGTAATCAGTTCCCAGAGATTCTTCCAGGGACCTTCCCTCAGTTCTTCACCTGAAAACTGGGAGGGGTAATACTTCCTTTCCCTTACTTTGTGCCAGTTGGTCCCATCCATCAATCCAGCCAGGCTGACATACCATTACAGAGCTGCTAACAGCCATTTTTTTCCTTAACAGTTATACTCCAACACCTATAATTTCAGCCAGGTTTCCTTCCGCAGCCTCCTTTGTTTAAGTGGCAGCAAACGAGTTAAGCAATTCATTACAAACAAACTCCTGCTGCTTCAGAAAGAAGAGAGAAACAGTGAGGAAAAACCTTGGCTATTTAACTGGCAAGGCTTGTCTAACTTAGCTCTGACTCTTCAGGCACTCCCAATCATTTGCAACTCTGTATTTAACTCCCGTTCTCAACCTACTAAGTTTCCAGCTTCCATTAGCAACAATAAAATGCAATTTCAGCCTCTATGTTGCATGCAGAGCCACCTGAGTGCAGGATTCTGTTTTGTTTTAGGTTTTCAGTATCATTAAAGGATTAGCATTACAGCCAACGAGTGGCAATTTCACAAGATATGGATTGAGGGATGAAAACCGAAGCATGAAACAAACCAGCTCTGCAGAGAGGCACCAGACAGAAGAAATCACAATCAGGATGGCATTTGGAAATTGGAAATTTCCCTGTATTATCTTGTATACAACTGCTCTCTGCTTAGCAATTGCTGGGTGTCTTCTTCTGCCTCTTGCAAATGACCCATGGAAATGCAAAGCCCAGGATGTACCCAAGCTGCTGATACATGCTGCAGTGTCTCCAGGACACAGGCATAAATTGAGTCTCTCAACACTACCATATCTTGCCAGGTCCTTCTTTGAGCCTATAATAAGTTCCCCAAGGGAACAAAGAAGAAAGAAATTTTTCTGCCATAGCAGTGAATAAAATCAGCTCAGTGACATATGTGATAAGCATGAGAGCAAGAAAGAGGAAGGGAAGAACTTTTTCTTTTCAGTTATGGCAAGTGCATACTCTTCCCTTTAGGGTTTTGATCTGCATCCTCAACAGTTGTTCATAATAAAATAACTTTGGAAAATATTAAATTGGCCATTGATGACCAGCTCAGCTGTGAGGGCTCAGATGGCTAAGAGGGCTATGCAAATGTGCTGGGGATCTCAAGGAAGCTTGCAGTACCCAAGCTACAATGCCAAAGAGACCACTTCCAACCTCGCACAGAGGGCTGCAATCAGACTTCTGGACTGTAAAGTAGATAAATATGCTGAAACATGGGGTAAGCAGTTGTTACTGTTGACTATTATGAGCATTTACAACATTATTAGTACAAGCAGCTTGCTTTCACCAGCTTTATATCTGCAGGGAATAATCAGCTTGATTTGAGAGAGGAAGAGCCTCACCTGACTCTTGTGCAGGAGGCTTCTCCTTCTTGCTCACATTGCTGCTGGCGTGAGATCTCTTGCGAATCATAGACATGAGAGACCTGCAATGACACCGTGGATTGTCTCTCTGTCCTGTACTACAAGCCATTAGAATGAACTTGGAGAAGCCACACAAACAGCTCCTTACAAGAGACTCATTTAACAGCTCTCAATTGCAGATGTATGTGCTGAATTACACCCCCATCAAAACAAGACAGAGAAATTTATTTCTTTATAGCAGACATTAGGTACAAATCAAAACATTCCAAGATCTGAATATTAAAAGGCAGCATCTCATTGTGACAGACAACAAAGCAAAGCTACTCTAGCATAATAAAAGGAAGGAAGAGCTGTGGATACTGAAGTGAAACATTATTCTCCGAAGGACACTTAAATATGGTGATTAGTATCTTCTCACCAACTCCAGGTTTGTCATCTTCTTGTAGTGGCAAATACTTATCCCTTCAATGTAGTCAAAACATTAAAGTCCAGGAAAAGAAATGACTCATCTTTAAGCCCAAGTATAAGCTTCTGTAAGCACCTGATGTGTCCATGGAGTCTATCATTCCCCAGGGAACATCACTCCTTACAGAGTGGAGTCACCTCCCTGATACAAAGGGTCAAAACTCTGTGTCAGAAAATAGCAGCATCCCATGTCCAGGCTCTGAAACCAGCCCTGACCAACTAAACTTCACAGAGCCCAAAGGGAATGCTCTGATTTAGCTGCTACAGGGTCTAAAATGAATATTGCTATTTATTCCAAATATTAAAAGGCACAAACATAACTGAACAAAAGCACAAAACACTTCTCCTACAACTTTACCCCACTCCAATTAGTTCACACTACACATCAGTGCGAAAAAAGCAAGCCAGACAAATGACTTAACAGACATAAAAGCAATAAAACACCAAACACAATTGTTCAGAACATGTTTAGTTTAGAATTCTAAAAACAAAGCAAGATGCACAAAGGGATGAATTCTCCCCACTAATCACCTCTATTCTTATATTTAACACAGCAATTAAAAACACTCTTGTAAGTAATTTCTGTTACAGAAGGTTACAAAGTGTCATCAAAGCCCGTTTAATTTTAAAACCAAGCAGTCAACATGAAGATTAAACAACTTCCTAAAACTAAGCACACTTTATGCCTTAACTAATTACTTTGGGTTTAATGCCTGAGAGATATATAATCTTTTACAGTCTTTTGCAAAAATCAAGCATAATTTTGATAATTCCACCCCAAAACTACTTGATGATGGGGTGGTGATTTTCTGATGGTCCTTTTTTTTCTTTTTCTTTTTAAGTTATGAAAAGCAGTTGTGAGAACTCAATGGAGTTTTCATCACCAGTATCTGACAGGAAGGGACACACAATAATCCAACATATCCTTTGGTTCAAAAGGGTTTTCTTAGCAGCAGATTCAGACAAGCTCTTCCCAAGTCTATAATTAGAGCTACTGAGTGAATAGGAAAAAATAATCTCCCAAATTTGAAGGAGACAGGTATCCCTCCTCCTCCAAAGTCCCAGTCTAGACAATTTGTCAAGCCTGGCAGAGCAGCCACTGCTCAAAACAGGTCTACTGGCAGGTGAGGCACTGAGCCACAGCATCCTGCTGATAAAGAGCCCAAAACAGATGGAAAAAGCCTTTCTTTTCTTTAAAGACACTCTTCCTGCCTGGAAGCAAGCTCGAGTATTCTGCTCCAGCACGGCTTTAATGCCACAGCCCTTGATTTAAGGACTTACCTTATAGGGTTAGGAGGAGGGGGAGGAGGGAGAGGAGGAGGAGGCGGCGGCGGAGGAGGCGGTGCAGGATTTTCCGACTGCTGTACTCGTTTCTGGAGTTCATCAACTGCACGAGAGCAATAAAACAAATTGGAGGGAGGTTCTGGTTTCTAGATCTGCTCTAAAACTCCGATCTGATGGTTTCAGCTATAAAGCTACAAGTTAACTATAAAGCACACAAGACTAAGCCACACCACTGACAGCACATCCTATTTTTGGCAATATTTTCTAGTAAGAACAATGTCTACATGCACAGGACTTTAGAGATTTGTGTCTTCCCCACAGAACCCATTCACATCCAGGGCAATCTAACAACAGTTTTTTATAACCTACGGAAGTTTTACAAGGTTATTTTTTTACATACATTGTGCACATGACTGTCTTGTGGCTGCCCTGAATTTTCACTACATTTTTGAGGTCTCCAATATAAGATGCTTAATTCTACAAGGCGTGCACCACTCACCCCTCACACTGTACCTCTAAAATGAAAATTGTTACATTATTTTACCTGAATGCTTTAAGTCTCTGGCTTTTTCTTCTGCATTCTGACACTTAAGCTCTAGCTCCTTTTTATCTTCTTCCAAAAGTTCTAGCTGCTGCTTCAGACGACCAATCTCCTTGTGCAGTGCTTGGTTCTCTAGCTGCTCTTCCAACTCCTTGATCTGCATTTGGAAAACAATAGTATTCATTAGGGGAAAAAAAGCTATTTTCTGTCCTTTCTTTTGAGCAACAGCCCATTAGACACAGTTAATCCTGAAAACATGATGTCATAGAATAGAAGGGACCTACAAGCCCCAGGAAGAGGACACCTTTGAATGGGAGCTGGACAGATTTCTCTGAGAGATGTCAGAATTTTCCTAATTTGTTCTTTCTCTTCTTCACTCTAGCTCCAAAGTACTTCAAATATAAGATGTTCCCTTTTTCTTTTAATAGAGTTTTTCTCATAAAACTGGAATTTAATTTCAGAACTTTCTTCATTTGAAGCATGAGAACATTGACATTTTATTTCTCTTACAGGCTGCTTCCAAGTGCAGGTTGGTGATTTAAACTCCCTTGTCTCAACTCTTGCAGATGCCTGTGGGTGAGTTATGGAATATCAGGTTTAGAGGTAGGATCACTTCCCAACTCTTTAAATACATACATTTTGCTTTAGAACTCAAGGAGACAAAGCTGCATTCTATGAGCTGGAAATTATTCTACCAAAATATTCATTCAGATGCATTTAAGATCACACACTCTGTGTTGCTGCACTTGAAAATCATGATCTGTGAAGTTTTGGGCAACATCTCAAATAATTCTGAACATAACAAAAACAAGACCCTCCATAAATTCAGGAGGCTTTCAAAGACTTCTGCACGAGATGAGAATTAAACCTGATATACCTTTTGCTGGTGTTGAAGCCTCTCTTCTTCTAATGTGTGGGTAAGCTTAGCATTGTCATCCAAAGCCTTCAAAAGCTGTTGATCAGGAGCAGAATTCTGCAGAAGCAACTGGCTTTGCCTTTTCATCTTGTTTTGTTCAATAAACATCTGCCAAAACAAAACCCACGCCCAATAAAAACAATAGTTAAGCACAGTCTAATGGTAACGTGGGAAATACAGCAATTGGAAAGATAATTAAAAAATCTGAGATGGTGTATATCTGGTAGACAGAGGGAAAGAAGGTGAGAAGGAAGGGGAAAGAAAATTCAAGAGCAAAATGTGCAAGAGCTGAGCTCACACAGGAACCAGATGTTTGCTGAGAGAACCTCCCATTATCCACATGCTGTAGCATTCAGAATTTAAACACACTTTTAAAATTTTGTTTCCTAGAAAGAGGAACAAATCTGATCCCTATTCTCAGAGCTCTGGAGGAAAAATAGTCTACAAATTTTTAGCCTTTCTCCTCAAATGCACCTGCAAGCCTTGGCAGAAAGCCCACTTATTTGAGGGTTACCTGGATACATGGTGGGTGTTTGGGAAGTGAATTTCAGTCCATGTTTGTACAATCAGTGCATGCATTTGCCCCAGGAAGTGCCATTTCATGGCAATTCCAGCCTTTTACTTCTGAGGGTTGCATTTTTTTCTACTCTTCCCCAGCTTTATTATTGATGTAGGGAATGGATACATTGGTGGGGCTGCAGTGAGGAATCAAATGGGCCTGAGATAAGACATTGATGAAAATATCATCCATTTCTTTTGGCTTCACCTAAGAGATGCAGAGGTTGCCAGCACACACAGCTACCGAAAGAGAGATCTGCTCCTTCCACAGTGTTTAGGAACCTGGTGGACATGAGGGGATTGAGAAAGGACTGGTCCCTGCTAAAAAAATTCCCAGTAAACTCGTTCTGCATCTTAACATCTTTTTCAGGTGGAAGGTTGCCTTCAAAGGCAAGCAAAGGTTTCCACTTTTAACAAACTCAGTCCTGTCTATTCTTAAGGCAGAAACAGAGACTGAGTCAGGCTGAGCTTTCAGATGAGAGTGCTCAGATCAGCAAAGGGTGCCACCTGGGGCAGGAAAAGAGAGAACGAACTGCCTGAGAACACAGACTCTCCCTCAGACTGCAAAAACACTGCTGCAGAGCTCAGCAAAAGCATGAATATATTTCAAGAATAAAATATTACAAATGCAAAAGCTCCAGGATATCTTTTCAGGCTCCTATACTACTTGTTCACAAACCAAATCTAAAGATCCAACATGTGGTTTCTTCCCATTCAGTGTTACTGCAATTTTCCATTATTTATTTTTATTAAAATAAATTAATTTTAAAGAACCAGCAGTTGATATAGATTTGTGGTGAGCATTCCACCCCACTTCAACTGAGTCTTCTCCTGACCATGCTGAACTTTAAACTCTCCAGGCAGCCTGCTTGACCCTGCATGCCAACAAGAGCCAATTGACTCTGTCTTAACACTGATAAAACCTCCCATGAACACTTCACTGGGCAAAGCTCTGCCATGGGGGTTGGCAATAAAGGACTAGAAGTATTTGATGAAGAGGAAACAATGAGCACAGGCTCTTGGTAATAAACATCAAATTTACAACAATGCACAGGCCACTGTGGTGTGGTGCAAATGTGCACTGGACATGGGCTCCCTGTCTCAAAATAGTGGTAGTCAAACTAATTTATGCTCACATTCTCCTACAATGGTGCAGTTGTGCTAAGACCCAACTGTGCTTGCATTACCTAACACTAGTAGGGCTGGGGCAAAAGCATTTCAAAGACCAGAGAAGTTCAGAACCAAAGCTCCCCACTACAACCCAGAAAGACCTTTTGTGTCTCAATCTATTTGATCATCATTTTATCTTTGTAAAAGAAACAGCATCTTTGAAGCATCACACTTTAGAAAAGCCTCTGAATCACTGAAAAAGAACTCACTGCTGTCTCAAAGCCTCCTGATTTCCTGCCAAGTCAGTCAAAAGTTAACCCTGTTAGAAAACAGCACCTCTCTCCTGATGCCACCATTAAAAAACATCAAGGTTTACCCACTAGGCATTTTCAAAGCAAAGTGAAACCTTGGGTTTCTTTTTTTTGGAACCTGAGAAATAGTTCAAGGTGGTAATTCCAGGTTTTCACTTGCTAAGTTTCTGCCACTAAGCCCAACAAGAACAGAGTTGTTCCAGCCTGAGGGAGCAGAAAGCTGCCAAGACAAGAAGAAATCAAGTAGAGTCACTTGATTTCTTCAGCGTGAGCAGATACTTCACCAAATGCAGAAAATTCACATTCACTTTGTTTCATGCTCCTCTGCAACAAAATGAAAAGAAAAATCCTCTTGAAGAACCGGGTGAAAACCTTTTCATTCTAAAGTTTTCATGTGAAGTCTTCCATTCTCAGTTAGGTTCACAAATTCATTTTGTGACACTGCAAATGTGCTCCTGTTTACATGTGAAAGCACCTTCTCCACCACAAAAAGAACTTTGTTGCTTATAACTTTGTGGTGCAATCAGATACAACCAACATATCATGGGGTGTCCCATCCATTTCAGATGTTACTTACACACATGTCCTTAAAGTAACAGCATATTCCAATGGAAGGGACAAAACTAGACAAGATAATCATGGCAGATAACACAGAAAGAAAGATGATAAATTGAATAATTTTTTGAGGCTGCTCTTCTGCTTGCCCATGGGACAAAGACGACCCTTAGAAATTAATTCTAATTTAAAATTAAAACAATCAAGTCCTGCTGCAGCAGGGCAGAAACCTGATTGCCTGCACAAGGCTGCATATTAATTGAAGTGACTGCTGAAAGGGCCAAACAGCTACTAACAGGATTATTTGGACTAGGTGGAATTTAACCAATTGATGGATTAGTTCCGACTTTGCCACCTGCTAGACAATTATCTGCAGAGCATCCCAATCAATGCTGGAAACTTAACTCCATGCTGGAGGAATCTACTGAAACCACAACTGCAACTAAAGGCAGATCACAAAGGATGAGTGTGCTTAAACCCACCATTTCCATTTCCAAAATCTCCAAGTGCTGTGCAAACCAGCGACCCACATTTCCCTCAGGAGTTTACAAACAGAAGCTCCAAAGTGCAGGGAATCAGGAATTGGGGAGGGAGGGCAAAGAGCAGGGAGTGAAATCCTGGAAAATAATAAAAGAGTTTTTCTCTTGACCTTAATGGGGCCACACCTCGTTCTCAGACCCCCCCTGCTCTAACCCTACAGAGCGTTCGCTGCAGCTGTTTCTTGTTTACAGCAGGGCTGAAAAAGGAATTCTTCCTCATTAAAAAAGTTAGAAAGCAACTCTGTTAGTGTCAAGTCCCTGGGAACTTCGATCCTTGTTCAAGTAGTGTTTGGGGTATAACTGGATGCTTTCCAACTAACTCCTCTCCCAGGAGCAAAAATGAGGCCAAAGGAAGTGCTTTACTATCCCTACGTTGCTACATTTCCATCTACATATTGTTTGGGTGCTCACTGTGTGGAATAACTTTTTTGTCTTGGCTGCAGTTTGAAAGGAGAATGTCTCAATCCAGCAGCACCCTTAGAAGAAGGGAATCATTGGTTGCATGAAGTAAAATAAAAATCAGTGGCAAACTCTACTCCTTATAAACAGAATAACAAAAGGTACTCTGAGACTTTGAAGTCTCACACAGAAAAGAGACACAGATCAGTCAATTGCGCATTTGGCCCCAACTTCAGCCCTTGTCAGCACTGCTCCATCCTCTCCACATTCGAGGGAGAAATCAGTACCTCATCCCCATGGAGCAGGATCCCACATACTTTAGAAATATAAGGAAAAACTTTTTCACAGTGAGGGTGACAGGATGAACAGAGACATTGTGGGGTCTCCTCTGGAGATATTCAGACCTCATCTGGATGCCTTCCTGTGTGACCTGGTCTGGGTGTTACTGCTCCAGAGGCCAATCCCCGACATTCTGTGATTCTGTCATTTGTCATAGTCTACAGGAGTTGAGTTGATTTCTTTTGCATTATGTGCACTCTGAAGCCTTACAGTCTTGTGTAGAGACCTGGAATGAGCTCTAGCAAAGGTAGAGTCAAGGTACTTGTACCTCCCCAAAAGAGAAGGCTGTTAAAAGGACTTGAATATGATGGGGGAGCTAAGTGGTTTTGTCTGATTATGGCTTTACAGGGCAGTACATGATTCCAAGTTCAGAAGGTATTCAGTTCAAAATGTAAATCCAGGGATGGGTGTTAGTTCAATGACTAACCAGGAAAAGAAATAAAAATAGGTTCCAACTTTGTAACTGCTAACTGGACTATATTATCAAGGACACCTGGGCTTGTGAGCTTCACTGTACACAAATATTACAGACAGAAACAATGTCTAGTGGGGTTTTTTTGGTAGAAGCATTGAGAAACAGATGTATTTCGTTAAAACACATCCAGAAACACAATGACCAAGAACTGCTCCCTCTATACTCAGGCTCATGCTGCACATCAGGCAATGATATCAGGCTCATTTGAGTTTCAAATCCCTTGTAGTTGGCTGAAGGGCTACTCGGGAAAAAAACTACAACAAATAAATAGGTCCCACAGTTAGGACATAATCCAGAAAAAACTAAGCATGTGCTTAAGTAAATTAAGTCCATGTGGCTCTGCTCTGATCTGAGAAATCTTGTATCTAGTGTCTTCTCTTTCTGTCTGATGTAGTGGAACAATTACTTTCCACAGAAGCACTAGATACAGTTCTTCCCTTCCTGGGAAATGCTTATATGGAAAGTAACTGCCCCACAATGTCAGACAGAAAGAGAAGGCAAAGCATGAGGAACAGATAACCAGAGCCATGCATTTCTGGCAACCTGCTGTAGGATCATAGAATCTTAGAATCATAGAATAGTTCAGGTTGGAAGGGACCTTAAAGATCATCGAGTTCCAGCCTTCACAGACTTCCTCCTTTGGAGGAGCTAAAGACTAACACCAGCTGGATTTTCAAACTGCCAGAAAAAACTGAGCAGCATATCAGGAAAAAAGATATCTGCATACTGAAGGGCAGAGAGAAGTCACTCCTCTCCCTCTGGATGATTCATCGTATTGCATGGTTAATAGTTTTTGTTAAGACCTGCATCAATTTTAGACTAATAAAGCTACAACACAGACACTTGGCCAACTGGCAGACACTTTCAGAAGTGAGCTGCAAGATGTAGCAGCTGTAAGTTCTGAGCTTCAAAAGAAGATGCACAATTTACTCAGAATGAAGGAACTTTGTCATCCATCATTTGCTCCTCACCACAGCAGTGCTTGGAGCATCTCATTCTGAGCGTGAGAAAACTGAATCCCCATCAGCATTCTGACTTCCTCAAAAACACTGTATTATTTATTTTACCAGCCTCTTCTGTACAAAAGGCTCTGTTGAATTGAAGGAGTTGTTATTCACTTATGAGGCACAACTGTCCAAGGCCCAAAATAAAGGAAAAAAAAAATTTAATCTCTACTGTTACTTATTTCTTCATTTCCTGCAGTTAGGGTTTTTCTTTTTGCCATGATGATACATTCCATAACGCTCATGGGTTTACAGTGTTTAGACAGCACCTATTATATCCAGAAACAGACAACCTCTTGCCTTTTTTTTCCCCCAATAGATTAACTGCCTAACCAGAAAAGAAAGGAAAAAAACTCAGAGCTAGAGATCAAAGAGATGGTTTCCTAGAGTGTATGTCTGTTACTATTCCACAAGTCAGTTCTTTGGGAAAAAGCTTGATGGAACATATTAGTGTTACATCATGCTTCAAAAGTGGTAAGATTCAAGTTCAGGAGAATTCAAGTACTAACCACTTATCATGTCTCTCTCTAATTGTTATTTTCAATTTGTTCAGCTGGGCTGCAAATTAATTACCTTTAGAGACCAGTGGCTGTTGAACTATCCCTGGTAATGCCCAGAGCGTGGTACTTTGTAAGCAGAGAGTTGCACTGTGAGCACTGGCTTTGCAGAATCCACTCACAGATGTAGCACATTAAAGCAAAAGTCCTCACAAATTAACCCAAAAGGTCACAAATGCATCTCAGAAGCCTTCTTTGGGAGCTCATGTCATTGAGACAACCAAACCCACTCCACACAGACATCTGTTAAGAACAACAGCGATTTTTTCTCAACTCTTATATAATAATAGACACCTTTTATCTTTCAGTAAGTGCAAGATTGAGCAATGGCAGTTACAAACACCAGCCCAGGTATGGGACAGAAGCATTTTGAGGTTAAGAAGTTAAATGCAAGTAGGTTGTTACTAAGAAATACAGTTACAGGTTTATGTGCTGTTTCAATGCACCAGAAGTATCAAGAACTGGAGGGAGAGTCAAGGAAAAGAAGAATGATGCACATTACAGATTCAAGTTATTTTCATAATCCATCTAGACCACAGTTCCTTCAAAAACACCCTTTCAGCTCCACACACCATTCACAGATAACCATAAACACCTGGGAAACCACTATTTTTTTTTTCCATTTGTGTGCTTTGAGCAAAACACTGGGCCAGCCTCCAAGGAGAGTGGAAAGTCGACATGCTTGCTGAGCAGTTTGATACCTCATTTCTATTTCTCCAAACAGCAAACAATGACTCAGTGCTCCCTTTGGGAACACACTGCTGCTCCTCCAGGAGGCTTACAGAGGAACTCTAGGTGCAGGGGTTGTCCCCATGCCAGCACCTGCGACAGTAATAAACTGTTCACTTTACAAAATATTGTTGCAGGGCAGGACGTACGCTTAATAAACCATTTATGCCATATTATTTTGTTAAACTGCTCGGATTTTTACATTGCTGGGACTTTCCATTTACTTCTGTGACTGTGTCCCTCCCCTTTTGGCTTGCTTTGGCTGAATGTATTTTATTTTGCTCATCTTTGTGGAAGAGTGCTTTTCAGGGCTAGCCTCTACATTCTTGTGATGGCCTTCAAGATACTCTCTGCCTTCCTTTGTTTTCTTATAAACGGCTCCACAAAGAGCTGAGAGATCTTAAAGTGTCTCTTAAAACATGACACTAGAATTCTGGTTAAGCTTGCCAAGATTCTTGAGTTAACAACCCTGTTTTATTCAGGTAGGTACAGCTTCTTCCATGCCCCCGCCCCTTACACACTCTATTTATTTAGCTCTTTTATGCAGATTCCTGTACCTTTCACAATGGATTGTGACTCATTTCAAACCTTCTTTCTTCTTCCTTCCCCCACACCACACCATGGCTGACAATATTTACTCAGTTTCTTTAGAAGCTCTAAAGAGCGTGAATTCTAATGTTTGAAGTTGGATCGTTTTTGATTAATTAAATATATATTATGGCACTGCCAGCAGCATGACTATAATTAAAGCTGTATTGGATTATTTTTTTCTTTCTAATCAAAAGCTCTGATTTTCAAGTGTACGCTCACTCCTCCATCTGCTTGCTTCCTCCCTCTCTCGCTCCTCTGTCTTTCCTTTTCCCCCTCATCCATATTGGCTTCTGCACACACGGTCACACAACCCTTTATTTCTCACACCTGCACCCCCAGTTCCTCATATCCTGTGGCAAATCCCCCTGGCTTGGAAGAAAGGCAGGATGCAAAGGGCATTGATTCCAAAAGCAGCTGGAACCAGCTGTTCATCTGGTCTCCTCCCACCACAGACATGATGGTACCCCAGGAGAGAAAAAGCTAAAGATGAAGGCACACTATGGAGAAAGGACTCCATCAGAACACATGGGGAATTTCTTCCCAGCAGGGCAAGATTCAGGTCTTGAGCCCCTGAGCTCTCCCACCCACCTAGTTTGCAAAACTTCCCCTGGTTTCACATCATTAAAGGGCTCACTGTCTGGGTGGAGGAATCCCACTGCTGACAGGGATTCCAGGCTGGGTTATGAAGACATGGAGGGTTGAACAGGTCACTGGGTGCCCTCACAGCTCCAACAACCCCTTGGTGAACCTCTTGAGAAAAGGTGGAAGCTCATGGTTGAGGATGGGCCAAAACACAGCTGACAGTTGGGCTGGTTTCAGTCAAGGTCATTCTGAGGCTGTCATTCACATTTGCACCAGTGATGAAAGGTGATGATGGAGAAAAAGCAGCAGACAATGCTAAAGCAGTGACAGTCTTCTTTCAGAGGAGACTGATGGCTGGACTCAAATGTTCTTAAAGGTGCTTTCCAACCTAGACTACAAGACTATACCTTAGACCTTTAGAAAGACCAAGCACCAAACCAAGCCTCTGCACAAGCAGTAAGTCCATATTTTGGAGACAAAAGACATAGAGATGTCACCAACAGTAACGTGAAACACCTGCTGTTCTGAAGTCTACACTATGGTAACACCTGCATTACTCAGAGCCTGTCTCCTTTCTCAAAGTTCTCCAGAGAAGCCAAGCACAACACACTGAACATGAAGCATTGCCTTTACTCTAAGCTACTCCCCCTCTGGACTCTGCAGAACTTACCACAATCAACTGCTGTAGCTTCTGCAAAATTCAAGGAAATACACAGCAAGATGTTCTAGCTCTTTTTCATGAAATACTTTTGTTGTCAAATGCTCCTGTACTTGAAGAAAAATTTCCAAAAACCTTCCTGACTACCATGTCACCAAAGGAAGAGAGCAGGTACAGAAAGGGATGTCTGATGCGGGCCTGAAGCTCACTATCATGACAACTACATTACTATATGACTCTGTTCAAACCCCTAGCAAAACCTATTTATTCACTGTTTCTACACAAGTTCAAATTGCACATATGCCCTTCCCTGATTACAGTCTCCAACTGAATGCAGCTAGCTGTAAAGGAGTTACCAAATTTATTTTTTTTTAATTTTCTGAGAGAGAAAAACAGCAGCAGCAAAGACAAAAAGCAAAAGAGCTGTGTACTCTGACAATGTGGACTTCCTGAAGGCTAAATACCTGCCTGCTGGCAGCCATGCTTGCAAAATCTAAAACTCACTTCATGTCAGATGGTTCCTGTATTTACAGTATTTCATTACAGATTTTGATAAATAATTACTTCTTTTAAACCCTGAAAAGTCATTTCTCAGGAAGCCGAATTTTTAGTAAAGCAAGTATTGATGCATGGATCAAGGTAGAAAACCTTGAACAAATAAACCCAAGTACAGAGCTCTCAAAATGCAGACTGCAAACAGAAACAGCACATAAGCAAATGGAAAACCAAAATAAAATCAAGCTCTTGATTTTACAGGTCTGCAGTCTATCAACAGAATGAAAGAGTTTGTCAGTATCTTCTAAGGAAACCATCACCAGTCACAGCAAGAACCATTGTACAATGCTACCCAGTAGAACATTTCCCTCTTTGGGAGTTTATACCTTTTCCAGAACACAATTTTTTTCAGCTTGAATGCTTCCTGCACTGGGTTATTCAAAAGACATGTATGATAGATAGCAGCTAAACAAAACTCAACATCATATTTTGCAAAACCTCTTTTTGTTATGCAGGAAAAATATGGTGCTTCAAATTGCATAACTACATGGGCAGCTAATCCTTCCCAGACCCAACCACTGCATGTACCACACTTAAACATCGTGGCTGACTAAGCCCATTACAAATTTAAAACATAACTTTGAAAGGAGAAAGACATAAGATTTGATGGACAATTCTAAAGTGCTTTATAAATGCCAATAAAATAGCAAAACAAATTTATGGATGAAGCACAGATGTTAGCTAAGTAGTATGTGGACATTCAAAGACATCTTCTGTACGAGAGCTGGGAACTGAAATCAAGTCAAAAAAGCTGGTAGGTTTTTGCCCAGCTACAGTATCTTTATTTCACAAGATCCCTTTTTCTTGATTACTTACCTCTTGTGCAAATGACTCTGCCTTCTTCCGCAGGTTCTTTTCCAGTTCAAAGTTGACATGAAGCTCTTCATATTCCTCTACTGCTAGCACAGACACTGTTTAGAAAAATAAAACGAGATCAGAAGGAAGAGTGGAATGGTTCAAAATAAAATTAAATTACCCAGGTAAGCAGTTATTTCCAGGAACCTTGAATGAAGATATAATTTTGATTTACATTGCTATACACAGTCCCATTTGCAATATTTGTCCAATTTACTCTAAACCTCACTATAAAATTACTCATTTCTGAATAAAGCAATACCCCTCCTGCATAAATTCAGAATTCTAGTAACACAAGACTTTATTTCACTTCTTTAGTTGAGAGCAATCAAAGCCCCAGGAGGGACTTGCTGAACCTATCAGAGATTACTACATTATTTTGGAGGCATCTGGAATTGCCACTTGTCCCACTGAGCAAAAAGTATTCCTATTTTTTTCCTCTTCTCACATTCAACCTGCTGTTTACACTGTCACTTTTTTTCTAGGTTAGAGACAGTCTTAGAATAGCTGGTGTGTTTATGTGGTGCCTGCAGCAATAAGGCTGAGTGTCAGATCTGGATCACAGCCACGGGTTCTGCAACCTACTCTTTGCACTACAATATGAAAGCTCTAAAGATTCTGCAAAGGATGTAGCAAAACATTAGAGAACCCACTGAGACCACACACCTCTGTTACACTTCTCCAACAGTTTTTGCTGTTTATTAACTTCTGCTGCCAGAACAGCCTTTTCTTCTTTCACTTTATTCACCTAGAAATGCACAAAAATCAAATATAGAGAATATTTTAGTTAGTGGCAAAAGGCATATAGCAACACATAAGGTAAACAACACTTTCCACAATTCCATTTCTTAGGTTTGACTTTATCTTAGGTTTTCCAATGGGATGGACCACTCCAAATTCCAGACCCCATAATAGATGGCATTAAAGGGTTATGATCTAATCCTTCACATGGGAGTCCCATGGCCCAGTCTGAGGACACGTACCAGTCACAGCTGCAAACATAACATCTTTGGAACCTTTCAGGATGAGGCTTCACAGCACCTGGTTGAAAAGTTACTGGCTTGTCCTTGACTGTTTGCACTTTAATATAGTCAGGCTGCTGTTTTAGCTTTTTTCTTGGCCTCTGTTTATTGTCCAAGAGCTGTCAGCTGTGTCTTCCTGAATGCAAGTGTTGCACAGACAGGAAGAGCCACTAAGTCCTGATTTGCATCAGTACATGGTTTATCCAGTTTTCAAGCAGGAATGAATCTGTGCTGGCTCAAAAAGCCAATTTGCTGGTCTAATTACCATGACAGGGCACTGCCAATGGCTAAACTCAAGGATATGCTCAATGAAGTAGCACCAGTGATTAAACTGGACATTCTCCAGAAGTATTTCTTGCACATCCACAGGTCTAAGGAAATCCAAGAAACCCTGCAGGCTGTGATGGGTGAGGGGCTGCCAGGAAGTGGAGATGAGAGTTAATTTGAGCATTAGAACAGATCAAGAAAAGTCATGTGCCAGCAACAGCAGCAGACTGGACTCTGATGCAGAAGGCCCCTTCTAGACCTGCACCCTACGTGGTCCATCATATGGGCAGGCTGGCAGGACTTGCCACTAGACAGTATTCAATTAACTTCACAACTGAGCGTTTTTAGCAAAATTAGAGACAAAATGTACTGAGTACACACTAGCGTGGTCTCGCCTTCCATGGCACAATACATACTTCTTCAATTACTTCTACAAGTTTGCACCTCAGGTTTTCCAGTTCAATGGCTAAGGTCTTCTTTTCCTCATGAACAGATACGATTTGATCTCGCAGCTCTACGGTTTGAGGAAAGAAAAGAGAAATATATTTTATTCTTGGAAGAAAACAACAAAGGGAATGTCACAGCAGTGCAAGCACAACTGAGTACCAAACACTTTAGCTGCACACAAAGCATCAGCTGCATTCAAGGTACATCCTAAATAATTTAGGAACTTTGCATAAGTGTCAAGTAACAGATCTATAACTGGGCCACAGTTTCAGATTTACTCTATGGAGCTAAGCTGCTGCCTTTATTTGCATGTTGAATGATTCATTCCCTGCTCTAACGGGGCCAAACCTGCCACTATGGAGTATCCCCACTCCTGCATCACACAGACTCTGCTACAGAGGCAGCAGAAAGCAATTTTTAATAGACCTCCTTTGAAACAAATTAAGGCACTTCAGTTCTTTTTGGATCATGAGTTCCCATCACAAGGGAAATAAACAGAACAACAGGCAGTTAATACTTGGGAGGTTTTCACTGAAGAAATTGTCCTGAACAGCTGCCAATTTAGAGTCTTTGCAACATTATGTGAACAGAGTCAGAAGGCAACCTTTACCCATGGAAGAGCTAATGCTTGTAATTTTCCCCTCGGATTTTCTGTTCCTTAATTATCAAAATATGAAGTAAATTAAATTCACAATGGAATAAAACATTTGATTACAATCACTTCTTAACAGGAGATCAGCTTGCATACATAATATATCAAGGTTTAGGTGAACATAAAACCAGCACAAAACTATAAAACTATTGATATATATTAGCTTTCAGTAAGTGCTCTCATTCCCCACCTGCTTCCAGTGTTTCACTGCACTGCCATTCATTGAATATCAGCCATGAGTCCAGAAAATAGTTGCTAATCAATTTTAGATGATGATGATAGGCTGGATGTCATTCTGTTTAGTCTCACAACTTGAAACCACTGATACTACTACAGTCCCCTTCCCTCTCCCCAGTTCTGGAGCCTCAGGTTTATTTCTTCCACATTAAAAGCATATGTATACTAAAGTAAATGAAAAGGGGACAAAAATGATCAAGAGGGCTGAAGCACCTCCCTTATGAGGACAGGCTGAAGGAGTTGGAGTTGTTCAGCCTGGAGAAGAGAATGCTTAGGGGGGACCTCATAGTGGCTTTTCAATTCCTGTAGGGGGCCTACAGAAAGGCAGGGTTAGAACTTTTTCATAGTGTATAGGATGGCAGGAGTAGGAGTAATGGATGCAAAGGGAAGAAGGTAAATTTAGGCTGGAGATAAGAAGTTCTTTACTGTGAGAGTGGTGAGACACTGGAAGAGGTTGCCCAGAGAGGTTGTGGATGCCCCCCCCC